>PVJX010007698.1:0-47834 GCA_004027295.1 Dolichotis patagonum
ATTCTCTTTTAAAAAAAAAAAAAAGAAAATTGCCATTACCACTCAAAACTCATCTTACACTTTCCTTTTGATTCTTCCTTTCTTTCTAATCTCTACCACCTCTATCCCCAACAACCACGAATCTGCCTTCTATCTCTACAGATCAGTTTGTAATTTCTAAAACTTTATGTAAATGGAATAATACAATAAGTAATATATTTTGTCTGAGATATTTTATATAGCATAATTATTTTGTGATTCATTTTATTGTATGGTTCACTCTTTTTAATTGCTGAGTGCAGATACATTACAATGTATACATTGACGTATTTTGGGATATTTGAGGTTTTCCCAGTTGTTGAGTATTTAAAATGATTTATATAAATTATTCCTGTTCAAAATTTTTACAAATATGACCTAGAGAGAATGACTAAATCATAGGATAAGCATGTGATTGATTTGCAAAAGACTGCAAAGCCATTTGCCAATGGTCTTGCACCATTCCGTATTCCCCCTAGTAGAGCGTGCGAGTTCCATTTGCTTTTCATTCTTATCCAAACTTGCTAGGCAGCCATTGTGATAACCTTGTGCTCAGAGTTTAGTTATGGTGAAATATGAACATTATTCTCCACCAGAGCAACATTTCTGTGATCACTGACATGGAAACGTCTGTGGTTGGACTTTGAGCATAAGTCTAGCTCCATTATTGTCCAGTGCCTTCCTGGGGCTGGGACTGTCTGCTGCAAGTTCTCCTGGCAGTTTCTCCCTTCTCACATCAGACTCCCACCCTGAGCCTCAGTCACTGCTCTTTTCCCCACCATTTTCCCAAAGGTAAAATGCTACATTTGCTGTTCTTCACTTATCTTGAACACAGATCATATTGGCACATGTGGATGTATTTTTTAAAAGTTGCAGAATGTTCCATTTTTCTGAGATCTTTTAACCCACTCTCTAATGATAAGCATTTTACTTGTTTGCCCATTGTTTACTGTTACACAAATTTTGTTCATGTCTTAAATATGCACATGTAAATTCCCATGTGAAAGCATTGCAGATTTGTTTGTCATGCCGCGTCAATCTGTCATTTCATGCATGTCTCTCAGAAGTGCAAGTCCTCAGACTTGATGGTCAATGTGCCACTCGGTGAGGAGAAAAAGCAGCCAGTGGAAGAAAACTGAGCCCTCCCAACAGACCCTTGATTCCTTCAAGCCTTCACATTGGTTCCTGGAGAAGCAGTGTAGTTTGGTGACAAAAGCTTACAGTCATATCTGCATTTAAAACTTAGCCCTATCTTGGCCACTGTCAGCAGCCACTGTACTATGTTGAGCTTTGTCTTCCATATTGGCAAAGGGGGTGATTGAGACAATATTCAAAGTACATCTGGTACCACCAGTGACAGAACAATCGTAAGAAGTGTTAGTGCTAGTGCTGGAATGAGTATGAGAAAATCCAGTTGCCATGTATTTGCCCTTCAGATGCCAGATTTAGGAAATCTGGGGAGGCATAGCCTGAAAAAATGAGAGGACTGTTCTGAGACAGAAGGACATATTCAGGAAGCCCAGAGCATCAATTATTTCCAGCTGGTATAGGATCGTGTTCCAACCATCACTGCATTCTGACCATTACCTGCCTGTAGAAAACATTAATGGGAATAATTCTACCTGAAACCTATTGAGAGTTTAACAGACATTCACTTCATTCTTGTATTAGCTAGGTTTTCCACTTCTGGGAAAAAATACCTGACAATCATAATTTAATAGAGGAAAGGATTATTTCACTCATGAAATCCTAGTCCGTGGTTATCTGTCTTCAAAGCAGAAGCATCATGGCAGAAAGGCTGGGTGGAAGAGAGTTGCTCAAATCATGCCAGCTGGGAAACAGAACCCAAGGCAAGGGCACTAGAGAAGAAGAATCTCATGTGAGCTCCAAGGTCAGTACACCACGACCCATCTGAAAATACCTGCAAGGGTACTTTATTAATTTCCTGTAGGTGGCTCTTAGGCCAAACAAGCTGACAAGTAAGCTTAACTATTCCACCAGATATATTACATGTGGGATTGTTTGTTTGTTTTGGTACCAGGGATCAAACTTATAACCTTGTGCTTGCCAAGCAGGTGCTTATAGCACTGAGCTAAATCCCCAGCCCCTCACCAGATATATTAAAACACATATTTGCATACAATTTTTATTAGTTGTTCTATGTCAAAACACAAAATTTTGGTTTGTTGTACATATAATATAAAATTACATCATCATGAAAAGAATTTTAATAGCTTTCTAATGGAAATCTCACTACAATTCACCAACTTTTATTAAAAATCAATGTATTACCTGTAGTAAAGGAATAATGTTTTATCCTGATCTTCCTCTGTTCCTATCATCAATACTATCAGCTGATAATTATATCATGGCCCTGAACTGAGGCTAAGAGGAGGAGAAAATATTTTAAATTATCAATTGTGTAATATTTCAAGTTTTCAGCCTTCAATTGACACAGATGGCCTTGTGTGGATGAGAAAAAGTGAGCTAACTGTGAGATAAAATAAACCTTTTCTCCTTTAATTTTAGGCATGGAGTATTTTACTGCATCAGTGCAGAAAGCAAGGAAGCCAATCTACAGATATGAAGAAGGTTCTTAAACTAGATTCTGTTAAAATGAAGACCAATTTATATTTATAGCTCTCAGCATTGTGCCTGGCAGGAGACACACTTAAAGAAAAGATTTTTGAACTGAAATGAACCTATGAGAGCAAAGAATCCTATCAGAACAAAGATCCTAATTTTAATGTCACTTCCTATTCTTGCCTTTCTATTTATGCTCTATAGAGGGCCAAGGAAAACTGAACAGGAGATAGAAAAGAACAGTAATGAGGAGCCCACAAATGCACTCACAAATACACTCTTCATACCACACTGCAAGTGCCATATGTATTGTCACCTATGAAAGTAAATTATCAGAGAAAAGCCTTTTGGTACCAGCAAATCTGTTCACACCTCACTTTTTCATCCCCTAGGTCTTCATAAATTTGAATCAGCATCTGTACTCTACAGCCTTCCCTTGAAGTGACCCTGAAACTCTCAGGATAAGTTACTGCCCTCATTATGGTCACAATGACAGAGTTAGTAGAAAGTTGACAGTATGGAAACAAATTGGACAGTTTTCTTCATATCTGACTTACATCTGCTAATGTGGTATGGCTTGCATCTAGATGCTTCCCACCCCAGAAAGCCTAATGTGCTCATATATGTGGCTTTTGGAGGAAGCTAGATCTAGGGTGTAAATATGAATTAAATATGAAATAAGGGTAGTGATCACTGGATTAGTCTACTGATTGGTTAGCATTTTTCTGGTTGTGCATAATCGGAACCATCCCCCTGGCTGTGGGTGGCACCAAGCCATCAGCTTTGTAGCCTGAATGGAATCAAAGGGAAGTCAGGCTGCTGCTGCGCGCTGCTCCTCCCAGCCTTCTGCCTGCTCTTCCATGGACTGTTTCTCCTCTGTGAGGTCCCTCTGCCATGCCACTCTGTATTGGAGCCAGCTGACTATGAACTGAAACTTCTACAAACTGTGAGCTAAAACAGACCTTTCTTCCTTTAATCTTGGGTATGGGGTATTTTACTATATCAATGCAGAAAGTAGCTGAGATATAATGCTTGTATTACAATTGCTTTACTCTTGCAAGGTATCTTGATTTCATTCCCAGAAACTCATAGACTGTTTCTAATAGCACTTGCTTCTTTAATTAGGCATGTTTCTTACTTCAGGGCTAATGTTGGCTTCCTATTGTCTGAGTTAATTGCCTTTTAATACTTTAAACTCTCAAGTTTCTCTTGGCCTTATTCCAGTAAAATTAGTCTTTCCTGGTGATGAGTTTGCTGCTGTAGGGAAGGCTGAGGCAAGTTCCAGGTTGCCACAGAGAGATGAATCAGCCCCTAGACATGGCTGCTGGCCAAAGGAGTCCAGGTGTTTTGAATAAGAAGTAGAATTAGCTGTTTCTCATGTGGATTCCTAGATCAAAATGAACTCTGGGCTAATGAAGTGAGAAATGACTGCATCTAACAAAGTTAACGGAGCAGTTTTTGCCTCTAAAATTGTTCTTCCTGGTTAAAAAGCCCCTCGGTGTCACATATCTGGATAATCAAAAGCTTTTCTAGTTTCTATGAAAATGAGTCTCATCCCCCCAAAAAAGATTCTCATTTCCCTTCCTAATTTTAATTCGCATGACCTCAGGAATGGAAATATTGTAGGAAGCTGCCTGTTTTTGAGATATCTCAAATTTCAGAGAAAGCAAAGTGGTTTCTGGGTGCTTTGGAGATACAACACATGATTAAAATGGTCTTTAAAGATAAGAACACACTGATTAGAAGTATATACTTCTTCCCAATCATATTATTATGACCATTTCATTGCTAAGGGAACTAAGACCTGAAATTAAGTAACTTTCTCCAAATATGATACAATCAATTAATGGTGAAGCTTAGAAAAAATATACAGGTTTCCTAACTGCAAGACTATATTCTTTCATTTTGTTTTTCCTTCCATCACTTCTTAAAAACTTTCCATATTCACTATCCTTTAAATATTAAAATTATAACAATATGAAATGTATAGCTTTAAAATTACCATAATTTCTTTGTAATAATTTTGTGATAAGCTTTTGTAAAATGCTGTTGTCACTCCGTATAATGAATGAGCAGTTACACAGAAGCATGGCATGCTAATGGTAAATATGACCCAGATCAAAACAGAGGCATTAAAGTTTCTTTAATGCAGATCATATGATTTTGCAAGCTATTGCAGGCCTACTGCAAGACAGGCACTGTTCACAAAGCTTCACGTTAATTTCTGACTCCTCATACAGCACCAAGAACTAACTGCTGTCATCCTGATCTCACATCGCACTGGTGGTAATGAATAGAACTAAGATTTGAACCTAGACAGGGCCATACCAAGTTTGCATATTATCTGTTTAATGCAAGTTTCTTGCTATATAGGAAAATAATATAGGTACCCATATCCTTTTCCCAGAGAAAAGTGTTTTTCACTTTAAACTGAAACATTACTATAATTATAAAATATGTATGAGCTATTGCCTCAAAGTCTATTAAAATTCAGTCTGTAACTTCGCTGTCAGATATAATTTAAAATTGATATATGAATTAGACTTGATTTGAATCACTACTAAATTGAAACACAACGGAAATTGTTGAAAACACTTAGGCTGATTCCTGAATTGGACTAGAAGGAACTGCAGAGAATCACCAGTTTTATATCCTTTGCAGCTCTGAAAGACATAGGTATAAAAAGACTTTCCCTGAATCTGATAAATACCATGTGACAAACCAACAATCAACATCATGTTAAATAGGGAAAGGTTTTAAACTTGCTCTCTAAAATCGGGTAAAAAATGCCCACTGTCATCCCTTATGTTGAAACATTATCCAGAGAAATCAGGAAACAAAAACAAATAAAAAGGATACATACAGGTATGGAAGAAGTCAAACTATCGTTATGTGCAAATGACATGGTGCTCTACGTAAAAGACACATGGAATTCCACCAAAAGACCTCTTAGCACTAAAAAACAAGTTAGCAGTGTAGCAGGATACAAAACTTAATGCACAAAACTTAGTAGCATTCATGTATACCAATGATGACTCACTGAGGAAAAATTAGGAAAATAATACCATTCACAATAACATAAAGAAAAATTAAATACTTAGGAATTAACCTAGCCAAGGGAGGGAGAGACCTGCAACAAAAATGCAGTACTGTGGGAAAAGATTGAAAAGACATCAGAAAATGAAAAAAATGTCCCCTGTTGTTAGACAGGCAAAACCAATATTGTCAACATGGCCATTTTCCCAAAACTGATATATAGATTTAATACAATTTCAAACAAAATAACAGCATTTCTCAAAGAACTAGAGAAACCAATCCTAAAATTCATATGGAACTAGAAGACAACCAGAATATTAGAAGCAATCCTAGGCAAAAAGAGCAATGCAGGACGTATCACAATACCTAACTTAGTTATACTACAAAACAACAGTGATATAAATGGCATGGTACCATCGCAAAACAGACATGCACATCAGTGGAATAAAAGAGAGGATGTAGAAGCATCTAGACATTCAGTATTGGATCTTTGACAAAGGGCAAAAAATATACATTGGAGAAAAGATAGCCTATTCAACAAATGGTGCTTGGAATGTGGGGTATTTATATACTGAGTCTCTCACCATGTACTAAGATCAAAATGAATCAAAGATTTAAACATAAAAACATAAACAATGAACTTACTGGGAAAGAAAATAGATAAAACTCTCAAAGCCATAGATGCAGGTAAGGACTTTTTATACAGAATTCTAATTGCACAAGAAATAACAGCAAAATTCAATAAATGAGATTATATAAATGTATAAAATTTTTGCACAGCAAAAGAAATGATCAGTAGAGTAAAGAGTCAAACTACAGAATGGGAAAAAATTTGACAGCTCTTCCTTAGACGGAGGACTAATATCTAAAATATATATTTAAAAAACTTTAAAAAATTAGGACACCTAAAATAAAAGACTCAATAAAAAAACAGCAAGTCAAATTAATAGATACTTCTCAGAAGGAGTATAAAAGACTAATAAATTATAAAAAAATGTTCAACATCTCTGGCCATTTGAGAAATGCAAATTAAAATAATGCTAAGATGTCATTTTACATCAGAAACAATGGCAATCATGCAAAAATGCAGGTATAGTTACAAGGAAAAACAAATCTTCCTATATTGCTGGCAAAAATGTATACTAGTACAACCATGATGGAAATCTCAAAGAACTAAAATTAGAAATCTGACTTGACCCATCTGTCCCCCTTTTCTATATTATCCAAAAACAACTAAGACATCATATTCTAGTGATACACGCATACCAATGTTTACAACAGCACCTGTAAAATAGCTAAATCCTAGAAACAAGCTATAGATTCACCAACAGATGAAGGGATAAGGAAAATATATTATCTAGAAATAAAAGAACGCTTCTCAGCTGTAAAGAAAGATAAATTCAAGATATCTGCAAAAGAGTTGGTACACCTGTGAAGTATAATGTTAAGTGAAACAAGTCAGATGCACAAACTTAAATATAGTGTGATATCTTTAATTTGTGTAAGGCAAAGTACAAATTAAGAGCAAAGTAAAGCGACTGGGGATATAGCTCAATGGTACAAATGCTTGCCTGGCAAGCATGAGGTTGAGTTTGATCCCTGGTACAAAAAAAAAAAAAAAAGAAAAGAAAAGAAAAAGAAAGGACTGACAGAAGGAAACATGGACATAGATGTTTTGCAAATGGGAAGGTATCCAAGCAACCAAGGACAAGGGGAAAGTGGGGAACAGCAGGGGAAAGTGGGGAACAGCAGGGGAAGTAAAAAGCTTTAAAATGGATAATGTACATACACCAAATACCCACAGTGTGTTCTATGTCATAAACATGAATTTAAAATAGTAAGAATAAGAATGAAAAAGAAGAAAGGGAATTTTGAGATGGATGTGTGAAGTTGGTAGGGATGAAAAGGAGAAGGAGAGAGAATCAAGCTGTGTTACACACACTTACTCCCTAAAGTAAGTGTGAATTTTATATACTACAAACATGTACAAACAAAATAGCATTTTTAACAGATTTACACTCATCTTTATCAACTGATTTTCAGTTTCTTAGTTCAGTAACATGTGGAATTTTATATTGGTCGGATTGGAATTTCAGCCACAAGCTAAAAAAACCTTTTTCACACTGGGAACCATGTTGTTTCTTTATCCTATCTCTTAAACTTGTAGCTTTAAATCATTTTAATTTCTTTGTGATGACTTTTTCAGTATAAACCTGCATAAAGCTGCTGTTCCATGTAACATATGAAGTTATGGAAGAGCTTGGCAATGCAACGGTAGATGTAACCTACACCATATCCTATTTAGAGATCAAATGACTTACATTAGGAATTAATCAAACCATCATCAATCAACCAATTAATTAGAATAAAACCTGCAAGATCCTCAGAGAACTAAGTAAGGATAGTGTGCTCATATTTCAGAACTATGGTTCTTATAAGTGCTTAAGATATAATCCTTTTTATCTGATGCAAGTCTGTGAAAGTGAGACGGATTTTCAACTGTTCCTATATGTGGCAAGCATCAGATTTCAGTTTTTTAAATTTAGTTATCAGTGAAATGGCTGATATAGAGGGAAAAAAATCCTCTGATTTACAATTTAATTCCTCTGGTTTACAATCTAATTTTTAAATTTAAAGTTAATTTTTTTTTAAATTTTATTTAAAGAGAAAAAAAAGCAAAACAGAAAAAGGGTAGAAATAATACAGAATTTCAAAAAAAACAGTAAGAAATCACTAGTTGATAAATTACATATTGTCTTCTTAGAAATAGTTGTTCATGTTACAAAATCAAGGCATACAAAGTGAACAAACAGTGAGGCTGTAAACAGTTCTGTTCAACGATCCAACAAAAACTTGGTAATATGGTTATCAATCCCACACACTTAAACATACATGCTGTTATATCCTTTAAAGCATTTTCTTTTCCTCTTTTTGCTTTTTAAGTACATTATCTGTTTAGTTATATTATGTTTCAGCTTGCTCAGTACCTTATTGTTCTGTTTTGTTGTTACTTCCTTTTTAATCACCTTATATAATTCTGTTGTTTTGTTTTTTAGTTTCTCGTCATTCATGTCACATGGATCAGCTTTGGTGGAGTTGGGGCTTTTTGGAGGTATTTTGTTACCTTGTTTTCTCATGTTCTATTGTTTTATTTTTATTTAATTTTTATTAACTTGGAGGTAGTAATATACAACAAAACAGGATGGAATAAAGCCAATTGAGACAGTGCGGTGAAATTGGCACAGAACATCACAGCAGGTCACCAGGACAACAGTAATAGGCAACATTGTATATCTCGTTGTCTTCACAATAGTTGTTCTACTAGGTACAGCAAAATCAAAAGAAATACACAACATTATAGAACACATCAACACAGAGTATTGAATAGAGCAACACCATTAATCAGGACAAAGCAAAACGGTGATAAAAATATCTGCCTTCAGAGATAATAGAAGGAAATTCCCCCCACTTGCTGTACAAAATATGGTCACCTCCTAAGAGATACCCAGATCCCTGGATCCCAATTGTTAATGGGGGGGGTATGTTTGATTCTAAGCCTGCACCCCGGTAGGCAGCAGGCTGGTTACTGGTTGGCTCAGCGCCCTAAGTTCCAGCATGGCGTGGATCTCAGGAAACACTGTTGCTTCTTATTTCCCCGCCCTGGGGTGGCCACGGCTTGCCAGACCACAGTCACTTACCAGGGCGGCCAGCTGGTTGCTGGTTGGCTCAGTGCCCTAAGTTCCAACCTAAATTTAATTTTTAAATTTAATTTTAAATTTAATTTTAAATCCTCTGATTTACAATTTAATTTTCTCAAAAAATAATTTCTCTTTTAGGTAATTTAAACCCATTTTTCAAGCACGAAATAGACCTGCTATTAATGGTCAGAGCCTTAACAAAAAATAATGACCTCAGTTTGTAAGTCTAACCTGGATTTTACCCATGAAATATTAAGTAAAAAAGAATGTAGCACATCAAAAATAGTACAAAACTGTATTTTGTTGCTAATTATTTGAACTTATGCTATGTATGGTTGATAGTCAGCTGGTCTGTTACTTGTCTGTATAAAGGAAATTTATCATAATACAAAAATAGCATTTTAATTTATTTTCTTTTCAATGCTTTATTAAATAAATGAATTAATCCATGCAGCTATTAAGACTGTATGAATTTCTGTTGCCAACCACGGTGATTAGAGAGGACACTGAAAATACAGCTGTGCCCTTCACCTGTAATAACAGGCTTACCATTTGCTAGGATGGAAACCATAAGACTTTTGAGAGTCTTATCTAAGTTCCTGCCAAGGCTCTGTGACTTCTTTGCTGTGTGACTTCCGGCAAGGAGCCTGACCTCTCCAAATTTAGTTCTTGTGTTGGGTACTTGCCCTGCTCTTCCCAGATGCGCTGCCTGTCTCTACCCTGAGTAGGACTCAAGACACTGACTTGCAGGGACTCAGCCACAGCCTTGCATTGAAGCTCAGCTCATGGGAGCCTGCCGAAGACCAGAGGGAGGGAAATGTGATTCGGTATTTACTTCCTTTCAGCAGAGTCACCTGTGGCCACTCCTGTCTGCGGATTAAAGTTCACAGCTTTTCTCAGTGCATCCTTTTTAATTAGTCTCTCTCCTTGGGTGGGGGGCTGGGATGATTTCCATTTCTCCCCTGGGCCTTGGAGCCCAGGCATAGTGACCATTCTGCCTGACCATAATGCTCATGGAACCTGCACACTCATCCATGGCTCTCTCATCCTCAAGGTATCACTGTGGAATCCTTTGATTTCTTGACCCCTATTTACCTAACTTAAGGATGTCACCTGCTGCCTGCTGAAATCTCAAGCGCCTCAAAAGGAGACAAACTCATCCGCCCCACAGGGTTACTCAGAAGAACGAAAAGATGGACTTGAGCAGGGTCAGGCACTTCTTTGTTATTCATTGTATATATATTTTCTCCTTATAATTCTTTGGTTCAATTACAAATTTTCATTATGGAGAAAAAGAAAGAAAGAAAGAGAAAGAAGAAAGAAAGAAAGAAAGAAAGAAAGAAAGAAAGAAAGAAAGAAAGAAAGAAAGAAAGAAAGAAAAGGAAAGAAAAGAGAAAAGAAAAGAAAAGAAAAGAAAAAAGAAAAGAAAAGAAAAGAAAAGAAAAGAAGTGCAATGGAATTGTCAGACCCCTAGGTTTAAAAATTGGCATATCTCTGTATTACAAAGACTTAAATAAGTAGGTGTTAGAGATTCCAGAAAACCTCTACTTTATCACTACTCAGTGTTTTGTTTTCTAACCACAAACACACTCTTAGATAGATAGACATATTCTTATTCACGCAAGCAGTCTGAGCAGAGACATAGGGGAAAAAAACCACTCTATGAGATGTATTATCTCTAAATATTGGCAGTTATCTTACACAGATCATAACTTAAATAAGAAAATTTGAACATTGTAGTAAAGAATTATTATCTGGATTTTTAAGGATAATATCCTGGCTTTGGAATCCATCCATGTTAGTCATATTTTATGTAAAGCCAAGTTAAGCATGTTTGAATTGTTTTACCATTTTATGGCAAAATAAATATAGAACTTACGCTTTATATATATTATCTGCTCAGTTTGCTCCAGCTTTACAAACACAGCTTGATCATTTATACTGTTTTATATATTGATTCCACGTACATACAAAACACTTGTTATATGTTTAGAATTCACTCAATAGATTTAATAATCACTTTTATTATTTTACAGATCATCTAATTCTTACAATGCCAATTATTTACCAACATATCTTGGTTACATTACTTCCACAGACCTATTTTCTATCTTCATTTCAAATATAGGGATGATTATGAAAATCACTGCAAGGAATTATGCCTAAACAGACAAGATATTTGAAGAACTATAGATTCACATGCACTGCTTGAGCTGAAAACGAATATTTTAAAAAGGAACTGCAAAAGAGATGAATACATATATTCTCTTTCTAGGTCAATGAGAAAATAGATTCCTTCTTTATGCTACACTGGTACAATAATAGCTAAGTGCTCATGCCTATTTTCTGTGCTTAGAATGATATTAAGTACTTTATATAGTTTTTATTGGATTGTTTGCTTGCTTTTGGTACCAGGAATCAAACTCAGAACCTTGTGCTTGCCAGGCAGGCACTTGTGCAACTGAGCTATATTTTCATACCCTTTATATGTTTTTAAAATGCGTTCTATTTATATTTTTGCTTTTTCATGCATGAGAAACTGTATTTAAGTGTGTGTGTCTGACTTATGTACTTAACATTATGGTCTGAAGGTACAACCATTTTGCAGAGACAGATCTTCCACAAATGGGAAGGGACCAAGAGATGGAAGGGAGGGGAAAGGGAAATTGAGGAAAAAAATTAGTGTGAATAACAAGAGAAAAGTTTAAAAATAAAAAATGCGATCTTCATAATCCTGAGTATGTAAATGTGAAATTGCATTCCAATGCATTTAGTATGAAAACTAAACCATTTGACAGCTGAATAATGTGTGTCTGTTGCATGTAAGAGATCCAAAATTATGGTCCTATGGTGGGGCAGAAGCTCCACAAAGCCCACAATGATCTCAGTCCTTCTGGAAGCAGACATGGTCCAGAGCTTCTTGTTTAGAAAGCGATTTGGAGCCCTAACCAATACATCACTTTATAGATAGGAATAGGAGGAAGGAAAACAAGTGAGGACAAAAAGACACCAACTAGATAAATGGACCACCTATCACCCTGATTCAACCGCTTTCACTTATATCCCTTAAGTAAGGACAAGGAACATTCTGTGAAGGATTCTGGGAAATGTAGTCACATAGCTGCAATGTGGTCAATAATAGTCATGAGATGTCTTCAATCACATGCAGCAGGGCCATGTCATAAAAGCCCACAGAATGACAAGACAGAAAACACTTGGGTCACTACCTATTTTGTGGAGTAGAAATACCAGAAGCTATGTATGTAGAATGAAGTAATTGTTGATTTATTTAATCACAACTCTTAAAACAATCAAACAACAATCTGACTTTCATGGTTTATACCTAGATGTTCCCTCAAAGCCTCCTGTGATCACAGACAGGGCTTTTGAATCAGAGGGATGCCACAGGTGGGGCCTGGTGGAAAGAGGCAGGTGACTGGGGGAGTGACCCAGTAAGGTGTGTCTTCCTGCCTGGCTCCCTGCTCTGTGACACTGTGACATAAGCAGTCATTCCTTTGATATGCTGTTCTGCCAGCTTCCCTTGGAGCCAGCCATTCATGAAATGTAACCATGATCCAAAATAAACATCTCCTTCAAGTTGTAAGTGCTGAATATGTTGTCTTGGCAATGAGGAAAGTCGCCAAGACACTGATGCCTATCAGTAATATCTTTTAAAATCACTTTTATCAGATAATGTTGCATGCTTAAGGTGGAAATAGATATTTAATATATCAAGATTGAGAAGAAAATGCAATGAGTCCTTTGTAAACCTTGAGGTAGTTTTGGAGGTGTGTGTGTGCGTGCATACATGCATGTGTGTGTGTATGTGTGTGTGAGTGTTATTGCTTAGAGAGTAAAACAAATGACATTGATGGCGAAAATTAAAACAAGTCCTGCCAGTGCAGAAAAATACAGAGAGCAAAATTTTGTGTGCAAGAACTTTTCATTCAGTTTACAACTAATATACATTAGTCAAGTTACAAACTAAGATAAGCAAGAAATGTAACTTTATTTCTTTGTATTTTGACCAGATCAGTTGTTGAGCTGGGCCACACCAGGTGAGGTATAATAGATGTTAAATGTTTCATTGGTTCAAAGGCGACCCCTTCTACTGCCAGTGCCACCAGAGACCCCACTCCAAACCCCTATCTCACTTAATGCCTGACAATTCAAGAGAGTGTGTGAAAAATAGCAGACAGCTTCCAGCATTTTCCAGCCAGCACAGGCTCTGATTGGTTGGCACCGGTGTTGCAAGTTACTAAATATTTATCATTGCCTTGTGCTGTAGTCAGGGGTTCTGAGGAGAACAACTAGAATCAGGACACAGAATTTATAATATGATTTTATGATGGCCACCCAGAGTTAACACAAGAAAGTGCAGAAAATCTGTCTACAACATTAAAGACCCAGAATATTCAGCCAAAGGCCTGGATCCCACAACAATGTCCTGCATGAGTCCAAATGAAAACCTAGCACCCATGACAATGCCTCACAGGAATCAAACTGGAGGGTCTAGAGCCCATGAGAAGGACTCATGCCGGTCTCTTTTACAGATCTGTGCTGGGAAGGCCCAAAGGTCAGTGGTGGAAGCTATAAAGTCTATGGCAGCAGGTGAAGGAGCTGTGATGGTAGGTTGAAGGTTCTACCCTGAAGCTGAGAAGTCATGCTAAAAACGAAGACCAGGGTTATCCTGAAAAGTGCCACGGCCATCCTCAGCAACACAGAGGCCCAAGATCCTCTGACGTTAAGCACAGTCAAGTACATGCCAGGAAGCCAGCGTGATGAGTTTGTCCTGGAGATTAAACAGCACACGTCTTCCCCTCTGGAGCCAGGAAGCAATGCTCAGTGTAAGGACCAGAGCTCTCCCAAAGTGAACCACAACCAGTTTCACCAAAAAAGTCCTGAGCTCCTTGGATGACAATGGTCAAACTCACACTGGGGAAGCTAGTCACGATGAGCTCCTCCAGGAGAACCAACTGCTCAAACACAACACTTAGAGAAACCCACAATGCCTCACTTCTCCTTCTTCATGTCTCTATTTATGCTGACAACTTTCCTCAGGTGGAACATCTACGCGCAACACCATGCTGATTTAATTCAGCTGGTGTTAAGTTGACCACCAGTTTTTAATCCATAACACCTTAGTCTTTATTTAAACTTAATAGTAAGCTTAGAGACCACAGTTTTTGAGAGGCAAAACACACTGCAACTGACATTGCAAAAAACAGCATAAGTTACTCCAAGGTTCCCACCTTCCTAGAGGCTGTACCTCAGTTTAGAAAGTAATTCGGAAGTACTGGACATGGAGATCTAAGGATGTGTGTGGAAGAATTTTGCCCTTGGTATTATTTTCTGACTACACAGAAGCCACCAAGACATGATCACAATGGTTGCGATCGTTGGTTACTGATTGTTGATCCCAGAACGTCCTGCCTGCCTCCTCTTAGCTGGCATCCTTAATCTGTGGCTTCTGAGTTCTCATCTGCGCTGATCTTGGGAACGTGAAGAGCATCATATCACTCCTGCACAAGACAGACACAGGCAGAGCTCGCTCGTCCACCTCCCCGCTTCCTTCTACAGCAGTGCTGTCCAGGAAATTGGTGGATGGGCACAGCCTCCAGTGCAAGCCACCAATGTAATATGTGCATTTAAAAAGTAAAATGAGACAACTAAGATAAAGTTAATAATGTGTTTTATTTAGTCTGATATGTACAGATGTTATTACCTCGATATGTAATCAATATAAAAGTTACTGAGATATTTTAAATTCTATAATTGTGGTGAATCTTCAAAAATCTGGTACATAGTTTATACCTTGGAATACGATTTAGACTACCCACACTGCAGGAATTCAAAAACATACATAGGCAAGTGGACAAATTTTTATTTGCAAGGGAATTTATCAGATTTTGAAGGCTCATCAAAATAACAGACTGGAAAACAATGCAGGCAAATGTTGCTTCGATTCCCATCTGGCCCTGGAAACAGGAGGTCTCTGGAATTTAGTGAATTTTGCATATACTTAGCCCCCAAGCTCTCCTGGTCTCTACATCCATCCAGAGATTCTGTATACCTGTCTTCAGTTCCTCCACAGCACAGCCCACTGTTTGGAAAGCATGGACCTCCTTCCCAAAGACACTGGCAATCTTTTTTGCTAGATACTGTCATTCTTTTCATGAAACGTACCATGCAACCAGGGAGAAGCACATGAGAGAAAAGGAAACACGGCAAAAACTGTCAATTTTGCAAAGCATTTATTTGGTTCCTGCTATAAATCAGAATTCACACAAATATATCATAACCACTGGGCCAAGAAACATTAGACTGACCACAGCTGAACATTCCAGTTTGTCTGAAAAAGCAGCAATTTATGTCTCTTTTCCTGGCACAATTATTAATAGCCACTTCCTCTTTCACTTGCAAAACTGTTGGTTTGGATGATAAATGATGGAGTCAGATAATTACAGCCCAGTAAGTAATCCAAATTTTTAAATAAGTAAACAGCACAAGAGGACTGAAGTATGTGTCTATGGTCATGAGTCCATCCATAAAGCATAATTCATTCATTCTATCTAACATTAAAATCCATCTTCCTTCTCCTGATCAAGCATAGTAGTATGTAGTCTTGGGGTCTCTGGCATTAGAGAAATGTTATTTGGAAACTTTTCACTTTCATTTCCAACTTCATTACATTCATCTGTCTGCTGGTAAAAACGCAGCCCCCAACATGTTAAGAGTATATTTGTCTTGTGCCCTAAAGGTCTCCTATGCCAAGTAAATACTGTTTAATAGTTCACAAAACAACTAGTAATAACTCTCAACTTTCAAGTGCTTGTTCACTAAGGAAGCAAATTAAGAGATTTTTGATGACTCCATGCCTCACTGATCACTAAGGTTTAGAAGTCAGTAGCTACACCCTGCAAAACTGAACAGGCCATTTAAATCAAGGGCCTATAAATAAGCTACCTATCACCTAATCTCACAGGAACAGTCAGTTCCTTCAGAAATAAGCATAGTAGGCTAGAAATAGATTATAGGTAATGTAAGAAGATCAGTGAGTATTGATCAGTGGAAGCTGGGCTTCCACTGTCTGCATAGACAGTAACAGTGACTGTAAATAAAGGACTTTGTTATACCCCCCAAAAAAATTCTTTTTCAGTCTGAAAAATATGGACTGCTATGGAAGAAATAGACTCCCACAATGTTTGAAGAATAGAAGAGAAAAATCTGGATACTTGAAAATGTCATAAAAAAACAATAGTAAAGAGAAATTGTAAAAGACTGAATACAACTTAGACTTGAGAGAACCCAAGCGTAGCATCACTAGCTGCAATAATGAAAAAGAAAGGAGAAATATTTTTTTTGTTTTCTTTCCCTGGTACAGGCAAGGAAAGAAGGAGGGAGCTTCGTAAAAGGAACAGTGACTCCTTGGGGCATAAGACAATGCTCTCGCTAATAAGAACCAGTAAAATTTTCAAAACCTCGAAACCTTTGAGGATCCTCCTATCCAGGGTTAGAGAACAGACAGAAAGATTGATGGGAGGGCTACTGGGGCTATTGGAACACTGCAGGGATCTGGCAGGGCAAAAAAAAAGAGTGTTTATAAATATTATTACTACACATGTGCGCCATTCCTCCAATAATATTAAAAACAGCTGCTATCAAGGATCAAACATCCGGGCCATTCTGGGACTGTGATTTTCAATTCCAGAATGCACCAATAAATATCAGATTGAAGCAGTGCTTTAAAAACCCTTAAATCCTGAAATTAAGAGAGGATTTATTCTGCTCTGCCACATTTTTCTTCTCATTCTGGCATCACCTTTGACCCTGGTTTCATTTCCCTTGGGACAGGTTTCAAAACTGCATTATATGGACGCTTTCGGTTCCAACCCTGCACCTCCCTTCCCTGGAGCCTCACAGGTCTGCTGGATTGAAATTTGCTTGCAATGATATGCTAGTAAATCAACTGGGCACTGGGGACTTCTGATTTGTAGCATTTGCTGGTTTTCATAGTAGAAATCCTCCCTGCATGGCCTATTTCAAGGACAACTATGTTTAATGAATAGCTTGCAGAATTCCTAAAAACCCCACAGTGAATTTTCCGAAGCTGATGTGGGCATAGCCATCTCAGCACTGGCAGGGGAAGTCTCATAAATCCAATCCTCTGCCCTGCACAAATATTCCAAATCTTGAGCAATCTTACATGAAAACAATCACAAAAAATAACGGCTGCCTCTTGGTAAGCACTCATTATGTACCTCATTTTGAGTCCTTCAAAATAACTGAACTGATTCCCACAAGGATAAAATGAAGTCGTTAAGATTAAGAGAAGGAAGAAGGGCTTAGGAAGCTAATCATGTGGTAGCAGAAATTACAGAAGAAATATTCAAGCAGATCTAACTGACTCTCAAATCAATCTCTTAATCTCCACTCTCTCCTACTTCCTTTATAGTGAATCCAGCTTTCTAGATGGGCTTTCAGAACCCTGCTGTGCTAGCATTAGTACTTTTCTGTAATTCATTCCTTTCCAGATGTGGTCCTTAGCACCGCCTCCCTTATTAGACAGGAAGCGATTGTCAGCTAATGAAAAGCAGAGCTGTGTCGCAGATACCCTTATCACCTCATCAGCAGCATCCCATGAGGGTTCTAGTCATGTTTTGGGGTGGGGGAGACAGGGGTTGATTGGAACAGAATCTATTCAGAATCTCAGCATGTCACCTTCTGGCATCAAAGCCTCAGGGTTAAGGACAAGGTTGGTAAAGAAGATACTGAGCAGTTTTTGGTAGAAGTTTGTCGAAGACACCGCCAGCACCTCTACTGGGTGTGTGTTTACTTTTTAAAAAGGTAAGTAAAGGTGAAAGATTTAAGTCAACATTTCCAACTTACACATGACATGGGTTTGCTGACCCTGGTATTAATATTTCATGCACTCTTTAAACTGCAGAACTTTCAAATGGTCATTGTGTTGATTCAATGTCCCCTAAATGATTACGATTACGTGTCACCCTCCCAGAGTTGAAGTCATCTGTGCTCACCTTGTCTCTTAGTTCTTTGACCTACAAAATAGGGTAATCAAAACTAGAGCACCGAAAATCACACTTGGAGGGACCCGTGGATGAATATCGCCCCTAAATCATTTGATAAGTTCATAAAAACCTAGGAGGGTTTTCAGTTGGGTAATAATCATCATACCTCAGAAGAATTTTGGCAGGGACTTTTTAAAATGAGACACACTGGAGTTCTTAAGTAAAAGTAACACAGTATTTCTAAGCATTTGACTTCACTTCACAATGTATAAATTAACAAAATTCACCTCAACCATACTTGGGAGGCCTGTGACACTTGTCATATCCAAGAGTTCTATGTAGGTCAGAAGGGGGAATTGGAATCAATTCGTTCTTTCATTCATTCATCTCAGGACCTTAACAGAATCTTCATGCCCAAAATGTTATGCATATTCTAATTTGATGTTTATGCCATCTCTGATAATAAAAACTAATTTGAACAAAGGAATAGTCTTTCCAAGTACACATTTCTTTCTCTCAATATATGGCACAGAATTATCTTAGCAAGGTTCTTTCTGAATGACTGTTTTTTATATGCTTCCCTCAATTTGCCATGGTGCTTTGCACATTGAGGGGCCTTGGCAATATTGCCTGAGTGACTCCTTAACCTTTAGTTCTTATAAAAACAGCTGGAGATGTGAGAAAAAGCAGAATTCAGTTTTTATTAACTTAGAATATCTGTCAATGGTATGTTGATTGTACTTTAGGTACAAAGAGTAATTCATTATTCTGTAGTGCAAAAATCATGTCAGAGAATCCTAATTTTATGTGTACTACTATACTTGTTTTCCATTTTCATAGATATATTAAAACAGGATTTTCCCTTTGAAGTAATGTCTTAAATTGCAGCTTTCAGAGATAAGTATTTGCAGATATAGCATGCCACCAAGTATCTAATTTCAAATAGCTCAGGATTTAGAACTCTACCAGTTTCCCACTCTTATGTGAAGAACAACTTGAACACCAAATGATAAGCTATTTTTTATTACAATGCTTTGTTTATTCATTCTTCCCATCAATTTTATAGACACAAAGTGTCAGCAATGTTTCCAAGTATTAAAAGCATTTAGAAAAGAAGAAAAAGAATGAGGTAGAGGAGGAGAAAAAGAAGGAGAGGAAAAGGAAGAAGAAAAAGAAGGAGGGTACCTTCTCAGTGAGTAGAGTATAAATGAAGTATAGAGAATTATTGAGGTGCGAAGTGTTTCATTTCCACAAACATGAGAGACTGAGGTTCTACATTCCTCAATTAGACATAGTCAAAGAGGTTTTCTAAGTAGCAATGTCCAACTTGACAAAGCTTTTAAATTCCATTTATGGTTTCTACAAAATTAGGTCACATCAATGCAAAGAACTCACTTAGAATCATTTTCCTTTTTTGATATTTTGTTTCCTCAATCTAAAGGAGAAGAGGCTCATTGGTTTGGGGGAGAAGACCCTTTGTCATCTAGGAGGGTGACCTTTGTGGTTACGTTGGTGCAAAGTGTAGCTGGTCTGGAGAGGGCTGAGGGCAGTTCTGGAGATGGTTTCAGAGTGAAACTTACCACCACCAAACTCTACGTTCAAAAGCAATGAAGATGGTAAAGATTATGTCATACACCTTTGGGCACATTTTTTAAAAAGCAAAGCCAAAAAGTTTCACATGCCCCTGACTTCTGCTAGAGGAAGGTTGTTGTTTCACAAGGGGAGAGTATAAATCATGCTAATAGAAGAAATAAACTTTATTTGTGTAAGCTAGTCATTTGGAGAAAAATAAAAACAAATGACACAAACCCTGATCTCCTAGATATAAATCTGAAGACCAATCTCCTACAAGGAAGACATGTACAAATAAAACAAGGGGAAGGGGAGAGTGTACCAAGGAAAAGGGGCACACAGAGTCTTCGTGGGAAAATGTACTTTCAGGGATCAAAGCCCAGTGCTTTCTTCCAAGGGAATCAGTAACTGTCAACTCTCATTCTCATATCTCATATCTTCAATGTACTATTAAAATAAAAGCCTGTGCTTTGTAAATAAAAGACTGAGACATGGCCCCTACTGTGTGTATGCATGTGGTGTCTGGGAATTAGTTTCCCAGGAAGCAGGAGGACCTGAGGAAAAAGCAGAACTACTCTCCACAGTCATTTTGTGGGTTCCAGAGAGGAATTTATAGGGCTACACAAGCCTGGAAATGTTTGTATGTAAGATACGTATGTGATAGAATACCTATGTACATGTATTTATGTAAACACCGTCTTCCCTCTGTGTCCAACAAGACTGGTTCCAATACATTCCACAGATACAAAAATCTGTGGATGCCTAAGTTCTTTATACAATGTAGTCTTTGCATAGAACCATGTGCTTTAGATCATATCTAGATTACATAATATAGATTACTAGATTACTTAATATAGTTTGTATGCTATGTAAATAATTATAGTGCTGCATTGTTTAGGACATAATGAAAAGAAAAATCTGGACAAGTTCAAAACAGAAAAAAATTTTCAAATATTTTCCATCCACAGGTTAAATTCACAGATATGGAACCTGCAGAGACAGATAAGTCTGCATAAATGATAGATTATATTAGATAGATAGATACATAGATACATGCATACATACATACATGCATACATATCTTTAAAGAACTAGTTTCTACTGTGAAATGAGAGAGCTAGAAGGTTTATAGGGCAGCTGGAAACTCAGAGAGAATTTATCTTATAGTCACGAAGCCAAATTTCTTCTCTGAAAAACTTCCTGAGGCTTTTAGTTGACAGAATAAAGCCCACTGGCATTCTGGAGAGTAATCCACTTTACTGAAGGTCAATATTTACTGATTGTAAATATTAATCACATCAAACAAAATGAATTCCCAGCAGCACCTAGATTGGTACCGGAATCAATAGTGGGCCCCATAGCCTGACATGCAATTGGCCATCAACAAGAGACTGCAGTACCCTATGCTCTTCCCACCTTGAGGATAACGGTACCAGCTGCAGCAGCAGGGGCCCCACAAGCTTCAGGGACAGTGACATATGCCAGTTGCCTCTGCCCCTCACCAAGAGCCCACTGAGACAGAGGTGTCGTACCTCTCCCGGTTACACTGAGCCAGATCTGCATCCCCAGTGAGAACCCAGCATTCTGCCAAAAACATCAGATGCACCTGTTTCTCAACTTCCCCACAGTAAAGTGAAATGGAATATCTCCTTTCTATTGTCCATATTTCATTTTTATTGTAAGAGTCATCCATGCTTACTGTGGAATATTTGAAAATTTCACAAAAGTAGAAAGAAAATGAAAATCTCTCTCATAAACCTGCCGCCCATAGACAACTGCTAACATTTCTTTTGTCTGACTTTCTAAAACCTCTGTTTTCAGTACCATAGTGAAGAAAGAAAATATGAGGCCCAATTCTCAAGAATAATAAAATTCAAAGCAGCTTGTATTGTGTAAGGTTTGGGGATTTACAAAAGCTATTTTCAAAGGACACTTTTCACTTTCTTTCCCAGATTTTCTCCTCCTCCTATATTTTCTTCTTCAACTTAAGGCACAACTACCAACCTGCTCTATAAACCTTCAGATTTTGGCCCTAGACACTGTCTTCTCAGAAAGTAGCTTCACTCTGCAGCCAGACTCCCAGCAAGAAAGGGAATGCACACCCGAGGGAGGTGTTCAAGCCCCACATCTGCTTAGATATATAGGATGAATCAGTTGACTGAATCATAAAATCAGAAAGTTATCTTAGACCCTTCTCTGTCTGCATTGCTCACAAGTCTCACATTCCCTAACCCCCACCCAACACACACATACACAAAGAGAAAGGGAGACAAATGCCACGTTCTGCTGACTCTTCCTCTTTAATATTTTTGGAACATGTCCATTCCTTCACATCCTAATATGCCAGTCAAAAATGTTGGGGCCTCATCATTGTGTTACTTGAAATTTTGCAATTGTTTTCTATCTTAGGTCAGGTTGCCTAGAAACAACTGTTGGCACCAGAGATTTCTATGCAGGAAGTTAACTAGAAAAGACATTAAGAGAAATACTTGAAAAGAATTGAGGAACCTATTGTTGGACATAAATTGAACTGCAGCATACATGTTAAGACCTAGCTCATCCCTTCGTCGACTCTAAAGCTAAGACTGCTCGTCAGCATTTTCCCAGCTTCAGGAAAAGGGGCTGACTGCTAGGGAGGAACAAATACTTGACTCTGGGCAGTCCCTCATCCTGCTAGTGCATTCTGGGAAACATACCACACCAGCCACCATAGCTCCCTTGCTTGAAAGCGGTTTCACTATGGCTGGTCTTCTCATGGTTGCCATAGTAATGATTTTAAAATATCAGTTGATAATGCTACCAGCTACTGAAAAATGCTCCAATTCTTGCTTATTTCTTTCAGAGGGACATTTTAGATCTCTGATTTGGCCAACAAATCCAATGAGATCCATCTTTGCAGATCTCACAGCCAAATATCTTAGAGCAGGCCTTGAGACAGAGTCATATAAATTTATATAATGTTTTACTTCCATACAGTTGTTCATTCTCTTTCATGTGTGTAGACCAGTATCTCTCAATTTGATCCTGCTAAGCAACATTTTAAAACTATAGAGGTATTTTTTGGTTTGTGCATTTGTTCTAAATATAAAGATCCTAGGAAATTCCAAAAGTGAAGATGGAAAAAATAGTCAACCAAAGCATTTTGCCTTGTGAAAGAAAAACCTAATGCTGGTTTCAAAAAGAAAATGCTATGAGTAGCATCTTTATATCAAACCTATTGTTATAATGTAAAACCTCCAAGAATTACAGCTGAAGTTATAATGATCACTACATCTTTGTTGTATAGATTTGCCAGGTGTTTTATATGCATGCAGAATAAACCCATTTACTGTGATAGCCATTTTACAGGGGAAGAAACTGAACTTCAAGCAAGTTAAGTAACTTGTTCATTCTTTTAGACATAAATGACATAACTGAGATTTGAACCCAAGGTGGCCAACCTCAGATGTTGCTCCTGAGATCCGTTAAGTCAAATTCATTGACACTGGAGTTTGGACAAGAAAAAGATAACGTATTCAATTCTGATTTGGAAATAACTATGTCAAGAAGTTTTTGGTCAAGTTTGAAGAGGTAGTGTTCATTTAATTATAATGGATCAGAGAAATTTCTCTTTAGATGATCACCCATCATGAAACCATACTCTACAAACAAGAATTAATTAGCCTGAAGAGGAAAAGATCAAGGAAAGAAGTACATATGTCTTTTTGATCATAAATTTTTAGTACAGAGAAGAAAACAAAAAAATGGGAGCCCTTAACATTTGGGTTTATTAAAGCTAGTAAACCATCAAGAAAACAGTATAGCCCCATAGGAATTACTTTGGTGTTATAATGTTCAAAAGCTAATGACTAAGTCAAAGATCTTTAAATGCAACAGTACCTTCGTATAAAAAGCTGAAACAGTGACCCATAATGCTTCCCACAAAAACATTCATGCAAGTATAAAAAAAAGAATAGAAAAACAAGGAATCTAAATTCTTTCAATAAGAAAAGAAAAGGAATAAAACAACAAAGTTCTTTTCTAAAGATCAATGAAGCAAAAATAAATTATTGTGAGTCTAGGAATTTTGATTAAATTTGCCTTCCTAGCTTCTTGCACGGAAAGCATCACAAAAATGGTATTTATTTATTTATTCATCCATTCATGCCAAAACAATGTTATTGAATACCTACTGTATATCAGACATCATCATAACCATTGGAAAAGCTGCGAGAAAATACCACAGCTGTTGCTGTCATGTAGCTTAAACTCTAGTGAGGTAAGTGGAAAACCTGATAGGAGAAGGTGTAACAAACAAGTATAACAAGAAAAAGGAAAATCAAGAGTAACCCATAGATTGTGAGGCTTGCTGGGCCTAAAAGTGCTGAGTATAAACCTAGCTACGCTGTGTGGGTGAAAGAAGGAAGAGAAAGTGATAGGAGATTACATCATAAAGTGATCGGAGCTCAATAAGGGCCTTATATAGTTTCGGATTTATGATTTTCATTCTCAGTGACATTAAGGAAGTAGACAGCTTGCAGGAGAGTGATATGACATGGCTGCTAGAGAGACAACTGTAGAAAACAAAAGATCATGGGGGCTTGGACCAAATGGAAACAGTGCAGAAGATGAGAGGTGGTCAAATTCACAGTGGCATGGCTACGTTGGTATGAATGCATAATTCAAGACACCTTGTGGGCTTTGAAGATAAGTAACTTCGTGAAGTGCAACACCATTAGCTAAAGTAGGAGAAGCTAGACAAGGAATAGGTGAAACAGAGAAAAGTGCAGAACGATACATAGTTAAATTACTCTGCTTTAGATGTATTGAAATTCTAGTACCTATTAGATATGCATGTGAGATTCTAAATAAATTATTAGATATACAAATTCAAACCTCAGAGGGGAGATTATTATTAGAAGATAAGTGCTTTGGTATGATTAAGACAACATCAAAGACTGATAGATCTCACTCTGGTATATAGAGATACAGAAAAGATTGTCAATTATAAAACCCCAGGACATGCTAACGTTTAATAGGAAATAATATCACATTTTTGAATCCTACTATTCATCTTTATATGAGACACTTCATTAAGGGCTTGACCTGATTAGCTTATTTAATACTCACAAACCTTATAGTATAAATCTATTTTGTCTTTATAAATGAGCGAACTGAAGCATAAACATGCAAAGATATCATTGTTGTCTGTGATAAATCTGAGGCTTGAACACGGGCTGTCTTACCCTTTGAGGTACAGGAGTTGGCTTCAGAACAAGAGACAGAAATAGCAGTTAATGAAGTAGAAGAAAACTCAGGATGGAAAAGTCTGTTAGTTAGGGTTTTGTCACTTTGAGCAAATACCTGAGAAAACCATTTTAAAGGAAGAAAGATATATCTTGTCTCATAGTTTCAGAGATTTTAGTCCAGGGCTCATCAGTTCCATTTCTGTTGCCATGAAGTGACCAGAGCATCGCAGTGAGTGGGTCTGGAGGACAGGTGCTCCCTCCGTGGCAGTCAGGAAGCAGAAAAAGGAAAAGCAACTTGCCTGATCTTATCACTTCTCTAGGTCCTAACTCTGAACAGTGCTGTACTGGAGATCAACCCCAATACCTGAGCATTTGGGGGATACTTCATATTTAAACAATAACTAGAAATCAAATGAGATTAAAACTGAGAATAGATAGATCTGTGAGTTGAAAACCACTGGTGATCATTGCAATACCTCAGGAGAGGACTAAGTGTCAGAATGAAACTTGCCTAATGAGAGAATGTGGAGACAGTAAGCATGCATTGCTAGTGAAAACAGGTTGTATTTGAGGGTAGAAAAGTGTAAAATAGTTCCTCAAGTAACAGCATTGCAACGCAATTGGACAGAGCTGAAAACCCATGTGAGATGTCTGATGTGTTAGTTGCTTTCAAAAAGTCAACTGTGACAAAACACCAGACAGAAATCAACACGAAGGGAGGGAAGGTCTGTAGTTGCAAAGGTTTCAGTTGATCACTGGCTTGCTCAAAGACAGACATCATAAAAAAAGGGTGTAGCAGAGAAAAGCTTCCCAACATATGAAAGCTGAGAACCAGAAGGAGACGGAAAGAACCAGAGAAGACGACCCTGGAAAAAAGACATAACATGCAAAGCTATCTTCTTGTGATCCATTCCTTTCACCCATGTATCATGTCCTGCTTCTGTTACCTCCCAATAATGCTGCCAAATTAAGATCTCATCAGTGAATTAATCTACTGAAAAAGTTAGCACTGCTATAAGCCAATCACTTTCCAAAAGCTCATCAGTACCAAGCCTTCACCACAGTGAATCTTTTGGAGGACACTTTGGACATCAGCCCTAATATGCTAAATGTCAACAGTTTGTGCTTTTTCCTACTTCATCCAAAGTACTTGATTTCTCAAAGATGGGAATTAGTCTACATGGGGGTAAAGCATTGCCAGGGATCTTTACGGTGATGAAGGGTGAAAATCAAGATGCAACAACATGAGGTGATTGAAGAACAGTGAATAAACCATGTTTCCAGAAAATTCCATTAAGATCCTGTGATTTCTGAACCCCTATATAGTTAATTCCCAGTTACTTGAATTCAAACACTTGATATAGGAATAGGATACCTGAATAGGGCAGACATACTCCCAGTTTGCTGTGGACAGTACTATTTTGCAAACATTCTCCTGAACTAGTGTCATCTGTATTTATGTACAAACTAGTCTCTTCCAAACAGTGAGTTATGCAATCACATCACTGTGAAGAAAGCAAAGCCTATATCAAGACTGTGTAAAATAAAAATAGTTAAGTTACAGTTGAAGAATTAGAAGTCTATAGTTTTAAACTACCTGCAATGAAACAGATATACTCAGTGATTTTTCACATCTCTTATGGTTGATATATTACGTTAACTTGAGAAGTTGAGAAGTTTAAAAGTTTAAGAGACATAAGGGAGCCAGGGTTCTTTGTAAATACCCTCATTCTGTACAAGAGGAAAGCACAGAGATTTTTGAGTGCTGTGTCTGTCCTGGGGGAAAGGGCTGGGCTGCAAACAATATAAGGGAGAAAAAGACGCTTTTCCCCTCACCCCGTCCTTTTGCTCCTGTTGCTTTTGCTGGCTGCTGCCTTGAAATGTTGCCCCTCAGCCATGCCACCCTGCCTTGGAGCCAGCCGATTGTGGACGGAAACTGTGAGCTAAATAAACCTTTCCTTCCTTAATTTTGAGTGTTGTATATTTTGTCCTGGCAAGGAGAGAAAAGTAACCAATGTAATATCCAATATCTTATGTCCAACATACCAGATAGACCTCTCCATTAAAATAATATTTTAACCTGATTTTAGAAAGATATGAAAAGTTAGTTCAGTATTTTGCACAAGTCATAGACTGATTAGTTAATAGATGTAATTTCAAACCAGGTCTGATTGATTTCAGTAAAAAAAAAAATAAGTTCATAAGCTTAGACTAAAGAGATACAAATGTGTATATAACTTATAAATTTCCCATTTTTAAAAAAATTAAAATATTACTTTTTTCTTTAATACTATGCTTAAATGATGTCACTGGAATACATTTTATACAAATAAGTGGTAAAAACAATTTCTTCTTGACCTATCTTAGAGACTTTAAAATGGAACACAACCTTCCAGAAAACCATTGTTTAATAGCTATCAGCCAAAAACCATGGAACAGTTGGTTTAGAAAAATGACACATACAACTCAGTTCTATAATGCAAATTTGTGGTTGAATTGAGTGACTTCAAGAATGAAGATAAGGCTTAGTAGTATGTAGCATAATCAAGCAATTCAAATAACAGAACATGCATGAAGTAAATTAAGTAAATTCTAAATAAAAGTCCAATGAAGCAGAAGAAATTAGGAAGGAAGGAGGGAAGAAGGGAGGGAGGAAGGAACAAAGGAAGGAGAGAAGGAAGGAAGGAAGGAAGGAAGGAAGGAAGGAAGGAAGGAAGGAAGGAAGGAAGGATATTACCTGTAATTGAGTCAGATTCTAATGAGTATAGGGCAAGAGACTACATGATAGGATTTTGTGATAGCAACTAGGTATATGATTTAATACCTGGGTGCAGGCAGGCAGAGAGCAGCAGCAAAGCTATCTGCCAAAACATAGAGAAATGCACCCCTTTAATATAGATGGAAAGAAGGCAGGTGGGAAGATTTAATAAACATCTGTAGTTAAAGTTTTCTGGCAGTCTTGTATCTCTGTGGGCAAAGTCCTTGCAAGTGTCCAGTGTAAATTGTTGGATGTCTCCAAATGTCTCCAGGACCTGCAAAATTCCATTTCCTTTCTTGTCTCCTTCATGACACGCTCTATGTGCTGGTGAGAGCCTGGGGTGCTGAGCTGAATTCCCGACTGACAGTAGTGCTTCTACTGGCAAGCAGGCTGGATGCAGACGGGGAGAACGAGGTCTGGGGAAAGCCTTACAATAAATATTTGATCAATGTTAATTTATGGTCTGCTATTCAAATGAGGATATTTGCTGCAGAAATTTAACTTTCACAGATTCTAGGCGGCATCTTACTCCAAGAATGCAAGTGGGTTAGTTTCAGCACCAGTGATGCAGCAGCCATCTGACAAAGACACCAGGAAGCATCAGCCTCACTGAAGGAACAGACCTGGGAAAGCCTTCCCTGTACTCCACCTCCATGTTTATGTGCATCATTTATAGCTGTTTGAACCAAATGGAAACCTAAATTGACTGACCCATGAGGAGCCATAATGAACAACTAGACCAATTAAAGTGTGTTCCTCAGGAATTTTAACCTAGCAGGAATTCTAGTGAAAAACAGTCTCGTAACTAGCAGCATGAGCAGAATGATAAAAACAGCAAGCCACACATGAAGGAGAGAAACACTAAAGAAGCCAAATTATGAGCAAAAAAATATAGCATAAAGCAGTGGTAAAACAGGAGTAAAATCATAGGGAGCCCATGAGAGAAAATGAAAAAAATAAGGGTCTATGAGACCCAGGGTTTCAGGGCAGCCTTGATACTACATGGATCGCCTTCCAGCATGGACTGCATACAGTGTGACTGCTCTCCACAGTTCCCGCTGCTTTTGTACAAGCAGCTGCTCCGTGTGAGACTCCTTCTTCCTCCCTGTCACACAGGCAGCCTTACGATAAATCTCCACTGAGACAGCCTGCTGGTTTTACAGCCAAACTTTATATTCACTCTATTTCTTAATGGCTAACATTTTTCCATCCATATTAATTACCAATCTCCAATGTTTGACAACCTGAAGTTTTGTGGCAATGGAGAGTGAAGAAATGTTGGAGAGGTTAATAAAAGCAAGGAGATGATGGTAGGAAGCATGAATGATGAGGTTTCAGGGTTGTGAATTGGAGACTAGTGGGTTTTGCAGTAGATTTATGGGGATAGCTTGTATTATATTATCCTTGGATGACTTTTATTTTCACAGCTAATTAACCCCTAAATGTTCGTACAACTTGCCCCAATCAGAGGATAGTCAAGATTTTAAATGTATCCTGGGTTCTTGAATCAGAGCTCTGACATCGAATGAGGCACGCAAGATCTTTCTAGTTTCTGTCATACCTCTCAGTTTCCTTAGCACACCCAACTGTGTAAATCATTGATAGTCTCCTCAAGCTATTTTCATTATCATCATGAGTGATATTCTTCACCAAGTAACAGTCAATCTGTTTACATTTCTACTTTTCGATGTGATGAAGCTGAATGTTTTATTAAAACATATTTGTGTCTAGATCCATTTGTAAACTATGTAAACCTCTTTCTCTGCTTTTTTCCTTTAATGCCTTTTCTGCTTTCCTCCATTTCTTGAGTTGGAGGAAGTGGAATAAGGTGTGGTAGGGAGAAAAGCAGTTAATGCACTCTTAGTAATCAATTAATAATAACCCATCTGGTGAATTGTGAACCACCTGGGGAAGCTGAACCTGGTGAAGTGAACATTTTTCTCATTGTACACATCATCTAAGGCACATTCAGCACCAGAAAAGAACTGAAAAAAGACAGAGAGGAAGCAAGGTACTGAGACATTGCCAAGTCCATGGTATAGTGGAGATGGAACAACAAATCACCTCTGTTGTTTTCTGCTATAGCTTCTTGGGCAACCGGGAGCACTCTGCAATTGAAGATGGATGACTACTTACCTCTCAGCTGAAGATGGCTCACATCCAGCAAGGCACCACTGAGGCAAGGGTTTAGGATGCCTTTGTGCTCCTAGAGAAGGGCAGAGTCACCACCATCTTCTTTTGTGCCTCAAATCTGCAGAATGGAGAAACTTAACCTGCTTCTGTGTTTGGAACTGGCCACAGGATCCCAGCAAATGGGTTGCCAAACTCACACGTAGAAACTTCAAGTTAAATCAGAAAGCAGCTTAGAAATGGTGATGTACTTATTTACCAGGCACTTGTTCTGTATTAAATCTAAAGATGTTATGGTCCCTGAATTTGTAGATCAGTGCCAACTAGTGAGGGCAAACATCTTTAAGGGGATACCTATACCTTCTATAAGTTATACTTCATTTCACTGTTACTGGATATTTAGACCTTGCAAACATATTTCTTGGGCTCTTCCATAGCCATAAATGATCAAAATGTAGTCAGGGTTCACTATCCTTTTCATATCTTCCACAATCCCAGTCACCTTCTCTGTCAGACACATACTTGAGATATGGGAAATACCCTACAGTGTCCTAACACTAATACCAATTTGGATCAAATATCTGATAATACCCCCTGCTAAAGGTTGACTCTGAAAATCACCTTCTCTCTACTAGTCAAGATAATATCACACTAATGGATAGTGCAATGATACATTTTTGTGTATTTACTAAACCTATGTGTTATAGTTGTTTAGTTCACAGTTTGTGGAGGTTTCGGTTCATCCTCAGCTGGCTCCAAGATAGGGTAGCATGTCAGACAGGCATCCCAGAGGAGAAAGAGTTCGTGGTGGGCAGAAGGTAACAAAAGCAACAAGAGATGACTGCAGCTCTTTCTATCCCTGATATCTCATCCAGGTTACTTAGGGTAGGTAGCACTCACACCCTTGTCCTTAATACCCTTGATCGTAGCATTGCACCATGAATCAATTCTGGTGCCACATACGCTAGATCCTGTCACCTCCAAAAAGCCCCACCTATGACTGCATAAGACTTTAGGTGCACAAGTAGCCACATACTTATTATATACAACAAAGTTAGCTAGAAATATTACAGGCAGCCAGACAGCGCTAGACCCTGAATGGAGTCAGTACAGATACAGTTATGGGTGAAGGCACATTCAAGGCCAGACCTCAAGACAAAACATAGACTGCCTATACTTACACACTTCCCCTCGGGATGAACAACAGTGACTGATACTCTAAACAGGTATTGATCAACTTGGGTGGGAGACCAAAGTGTCCCTTTCAGGAAAAGTCCCTGTTCAGTCCATGTACACTTGCTATGTGATGTCCTTCCCCATTTAATCCTCATTTAGTCAATATTATCTCAGCAATTATGCTCATAATTTTATTGGCTGACTATAGTTTTGTCCCACCTCATATCTGATTTCCCATGGGGTCAGTGTTACCCAAGTGACTATACTCGCAATCTTATTAGTTGATTATAATTTTGTCCCACTTTATACCCACCTCACCTCTGATTTTGCACTGTAAAACTCACTTGAAAAGTGCGGTCTCTGGCAACCCACTCAGGACCCCTTCTGTCTCACTTAGACAGAAGCTTTCTTCCCACCAATGAGTATTTTCTTCTCTTCACCTTCATCGTTCCTACAATTTATTCTTCAGTTTTAGAGAACATGAACTCAACATATTGGACATCTAGCAGTCTAGCAGATTGTGACTTGTAATATTTTCCTTAAATTATTTGGATTATTTGGAGGTCCTATATCATGGTATATCAATAACACTGCATTAATGTACATTTAGCTTTATTTAAATAGATCTCTACTTATTTAAAAGATAACTCTACATCTTTGCAACCAGATATGCATAAGAACTTTGAGAAAAGTGTTTTTTTTATGCTGCTATGCAGAATACTGAAACTAATTTACAAAAAGCACAGATATCTCACAATTCAGGTGGTTGTTACAGCATCATAATGGCATCACATAGCATAACAGGGAAACAAAGGAAGGGACAAAAAAGGGGAAGGAGAGAAAGAAAGTGAGAGAAAAAGCAAGGGGAGGAATATGTCCAGGGAGAGAGAAAAGTAGAGAAGTACTGAAAGAGTTTTGCCTTAGAATAAGTTACAGGACATTATGGCAGTGGAAGGCCAAATCAGGGATGTTTACCCTGAGGTCACTTCCTCCTTCCCCTATAACAACTTCCTTTTTCCTTTTCCAGTGTGCACAAAGAAAATTCCAATCGGCTCTATGCGCATCATCAATGCCCGCCCTAAGCACCACCTCTGGTCAAAGGTTATGTATACCTCATACCCCTATATCCAGGCAGAGAAAAGGCCAAACCACTGCCAGTTGTGGGCTCCTCTTTTACTTTTCTTTTTCTTTTTCTTTTCCTTGTATTCTGCTCCTTTATTGTGCCAAAAAACTCTAACAGGACAGGAGAGAAAAGGAGGCAGAAGGTCAGAGAGGGGGAAAGGAAGGGAGGGAGAGAGGTTACAATCCTTTTTCAGCTTCTCACTCTCACAAAACAGCATCAATCCACTGAGAATCTTCGTGTCCAAATCACCCCCTAAACATCCCACCTCCCAACACTGTTGCTTTGAGAAGAAAGTTTTAAACACATGAACTCTGAGAGACATATTGAAACTATGGCAAAGTTACAAGTAAATCTTTAATGAAGTCTGTCAAATTATTTATCTTTCCCAGCCCACTCCTCTGGAAAGTTTCTTCCTGTCTGGTATACTGTGATTTTATTTGAAGTCCCACAGTCTTAAAACAGGTCACATCTCACTTAGAAAGACAAAGAACATTACTCTTAGCTCCTAGCATTTCTTTCAATTTGTCTTTCTATTCCCTGGGCACTATAAAGCACTTAAATTATAGCTGCTACAGAAATGGGACATGCTACATCTTCATACATTTCTATTCCTGTCTCCCACTCCTATCTCATCCCTGAATACTTTAAATTTCAATGATTATAATGTCAATTGAAATGAATAAGACTGTAATGACTACCATCTACTTTTATATTGCACAAGTATACAAAATGCATGCATTTTTAAAAGAGACTATTAATGCATCACCTAAAGAGAATATCTCAAAAAAGGTATTACAGAATAATGTACCTAACTCTACAGCTAACCTCTCACAACTTACATATACATGACATTAACTGAAATCATCATGCAATCTATTTGGTGTCAGAAAGTTTTCAAGTTTTGAAGCAGAAAAAAAATTTTAATAGCAGGAGCAGTTGTAACTATTCTCCATTAATGTTCTTACAAACTTGTATTTAGCAACCTTAGTATGCTTTTTTTTTTTTGCTCTCAAAATGAGGCATTCACTCTCAGAAGACTTTCAACAATTAGTAAGACATCTGTTAAATTTTGAATTTAGAAGACTAATCTATTTATTGAATATCATTACCAGCAATAAATCAGGCCCATGGTAACAGTACAGTACATAAAATAAATAATCCAATGTCCCCATCATCAGATTGCAGGGAAGTATAATTCAGACTTGAGAGTTTACTTAATACTAGCTCCCAGGCATAAATTGCAATTCTTAAACAATTGTAATTTTTAAGCAATCAAAATATAAACCTCCACGAGTCATAGCAAGAGATTCAACTGAATCTAACTAAAGAGATTCAAGTTCAAGGTTATGTCAATCCTTTGAAAGCCACCAAAAGCCAGCTCTGATAAAATGTACATACTAAGGGAAAACATGCCAATCTTCCCTTTCAATTTATGTAATTTTATTAAATCATTTATAATACACAGCAATCAGATTGTCAGAAAATCTCTGTAATAACTTTTCTATGGCTACCTATCACATTTTGAAATGATTTTAATTCCAGATTGAATATTTTACTATCTCCCATACCCAAAATATTTATTGAAATCTGTTATATTAAAAGTATTTTTCATCCTGACATTCTTAAATCTCCTACTCAGAACTCTGGTTTGTGATGCTACACGTTTTCCTGTCAAAAGCATCAAAGTCAGTAAGTGCTGTCAGACTTCTGTTCTTACAGTGGGCTATCAGTCTTGCTGCTAGAAGCTGTTTCAGTTGAAGTACGCTGTCTTCCTTGCTCCTATAAATTGTTTCAGAGTTAATAAAAGAAAGAAAGTTGCAGGGGTTTGAAATGACGGTGCAAACCATGTTATCCTTTTTCTCTAATGCCACACTTTAAGTTGATGTGTATAAGGAACATTGTACTACATGTATTTTGAACTAAGAGAACAAATAGCTGTTTCAAGGGACATTCTGCTCTCAACACAACTGTAGCTTCCAAATGGTCTCTCTGACATACGCCTATCAGCTCCCACCAGTTGGCCCATGTGACTGGCCAAGTATGGATTCTTCAGTCTAGCTGGGCCAACTCTTCTTGTATATTTTGGGATTGAAACTGAAGATATCTGTCAATCTTTTGTGTTGGTGAAAGATATAATGTGGAAAATTCATGAACTATTGTTGCTGTGGTAAACTAGAAGTGGAGGTGACATATAGAACATCAAAGACAAGACTGGTTACATTGTGAGTGGTACTGGTCTCTACAGCTGCTTGTGAGAACCAGCTGCTTCTATAAATCTGATTGTGTCATCCTCCTAGACTTTGAAAGGAAACTGAGTTTGATGATGGTCCAGTTTACAACCCCCAAAATCCTTAATAACAGAATTAGCATACCAAAGAGCATTGTTGCAGGAATAGGTTATAAAATTTGATATGGCTAAATTCTACATAAGGTCAGAATGGGTATCATAGATAGATCTTTTGCAAATGGAAAGTGAACAAAAAGATGAAGGAGGTAGATGGAGTGGAGAAGTCAAAAGTGTCAAAATGTATTACATACAGGTATCAGCTACCTTCAGTGAATGCAATCTTTACTGCAAATAGCTTTTTAAGTTTAAAGGCTAGGGTTTTGAAATCCAACAGTTCAATATATATATTTCCATTAACACACATACCTTCTGAAAGTGACAAAACATTTGCTTAATCTGCCACCTATGCTGAATTTGTTGCAGAAAAAAACAACACGAAACCAAATCAAAGACTCTTTGCACCAAGGCATCTAGAAGGCAACTTGCTTATTATGCTAGCAGGCTAGGAAAGACTGAGCCCAAATCACCAGGCCATGAGTCAGTTTTGTGTTCAGCTTAAACAGTTTGTCAGCAGGAAGTACAAGGCAGATGGCAGGCTGTTATGATTGATTACATGAATTGAATTATATCACATATTTACAGGCAAACTAACTTTAAGAAGATTTACTTAGAAGGAATTATTTGCCGTAATGTAGGCACATCCTGGGGATGAGGGGAGGAATTTGAGTAGAGCAAGCGAAGTTAAAAGTGTCCTTGCTTGAGCCACTATGTCCCCTACAAAGACCTGAAAGCAAGCTGGAAACAATGCATACTCTTTTGACTAAGAAAATTACAAGCTGGATATAGACTGACCCAGCACATTACCAGAAGCAAAGCTGTTGGACTCAGACAGTCAAAGCTGACTGAATTTAGCAGGGTGCTTACGGGACAGGCAACAGGAGCCTGGGCAACAGGAGCATAGCATCACTATTTGATGTTTAACTTGCTATAGCATGTCTGTAAGTTTGCTATTCTATAACCATGCCTTTACTGTTTTTATAATTGTGCCCCTGCAGGTTTAGATCAAGTGATTATGGTAACTCAAAGTGTGATAGAAAAACACTTTCATATACTTCACAGGGTAATAGCTACTTCCTTCAGATATCAATAAAAACTAGGCACAGAGGACACAAATTGACTCTAATGTTTCAGGAAACAAGAAGTCCAGTGGTATAACTTCGCTAAAGACAATTACCCCATGAACTCAGTAACATGGGTCATGTGAAGATCAGATAATGTGACTTCATAAATTTCAGCAAACTCTGTTTTACCCTAAAACAGTGACCTAAGAGGCAGAGCACGAATTCCTAGGGATTGAAATGGGTATATCGCAGAGGTCTACATGGTAAGGACAAAATAGATATACATGCATAAAATATAAATCATGAGATTTTAATGATTCTGCATGCAAGTTAAATGATGCTGTACTTGCATTCAAAACTGGCATTGTGTGTTATAATGATGGATGGTGAATCCAAGTTACTATTTTAATATTTTACTGACAATGCTAACAAGCAAATAGAAGCCTCACTAAAAGGCAAGAGACCATAGAATTAAGGAAAAAGCTTCATACTTTGGAATGTTTAACAGTACTGTTTCTTGACTTATAAATAAGATGTCCCACATTTTCATTTTGCTTTGGGCTCAAAAATTATATAGGTAGTGCTGGTAGTAGGTTAAAGTGACTCATAACCAAGGCTCCACCTAGTGCCCAGGTCCAACCCTTCCCTGTTCTTTTGAGCCTCTTGTGCTCAAATATTCCACATGCTGAGATTCTTAGAGTACAACTTTTAGTACCTCTTTTTGGTTGAGCTGCTCTTCCAAAAGCAGTAGTCTAACTTCCACTCATTCCTACTTAAATAAACAGATTAAATTTTAGTTTAATGACTAAATTTAAGGTATTTAGGTGTCTCAGTTGTATTGAGCAGGCCCAAATGATCTCCAATTCCTCAGAATGGAAAATTCTAAACAAAAATATACCCACTGTCCAAACATACATGTTTATTGTGATCCCCATCTTTTCATGAAATATAAATTTATTTTGAAACTTTGCCGTGCTGACCTTTCTTTTATAATTCACACTTGCCATGATTTTACAATATAAAAAGAATTCAATATTATAAGAATTCAACATTGTGGCAGCAAATTGATGGTTTAAAAATTTTTTAAACCAGTTAAATGATACTACAGATTAAAACCATGTCGACACTCTATTCTTGATTTAGATGACTGAAGTTCTGGTGATCAGACACTAATAATTTAACAGAAGAGAAGTTTATTTGGGCTCATATTTTTAGTTCATAGTTGATCATCTCTAAGGCAAGAAGGCATGGCAGAAGGGACTACTGGGAGGTAAACTGTCACATCATGGCAATCAGGAAACAGAGAGAATATGAAAGGAACAGGAAGGGAAATACGCCCTTCTAGATCACACACCCAGAGAACCACCTCTAGCCAGCCTCTGAATCTTTATACTAATTCAACTTTTACACTTCCATAACCTAACTGCCTTCCAAAAGCCACATTTACAACACTGCCATAACTTAACCACCTTTCAAAAGCCACATTTTTAACTTGGAATAAACCATAATGGATATATTCTTGACCCCAGCTTCTATCTTCTCTCTGTGCTTCCTGTGAGCAGATTTCCTCTACCAGGCCCTCCTACCATTACATTTTTACGTTACAGCCAGCTTGCCATGGACTGAACCCATTGAAACTAAGAGCAAATGTAAACTTGTCTTCCTTTAAGTGATACATGTCAAATATTTTGTCTATTGGATGAACAACTGACTGATATAATCCCTGTCATTTTGACCATTGTTAATTTAAAAAATTCATCAGATTAACCTAGAATTTCAGAGTTTTTATTGATAAAATATATAGTACTTCTGCTTATCTTTCAAAATACACCCAAGGCATTCCACAGATGCCTAAAACTGCAGGTTGTACCAATGTCTGCATGTGTAATTTTTCTATAGATAACAGCTATAATAAGAACTATAGAGAACAGCTATAATTTATAATCTTACAAATGAGACACAGCAAGAGATTAACAACAGTAATCATGAAATATAATAATTACAACAAAATATTTGAATAAAGTTTTTTGAATTCATAAATTGTTTCTTGGATTTTCCAATTAATATTTTAAATCACAGTTGACCATTGATAACTGAAACCTCAAAAGCTAAAAGCATGGATAATAAGGAATAATGAAAATAAAATAGTTTTTACTGCTTCATGTGTCTTCTGCATGCTCCTATAAAGTATGATGACAAATTTGCATGAATATATATAAGTAATAATGGTTCTGGATTCATTATCTCTAAAGTACTCAATATATGTATAATAAGTTTTGGAAAGTATTTTAAATACCAACATTAGCAAGTTTCAGTTTTTAATAAGGTCTAATCATATGAAAGGACATTAAAAAGGATTATCTGAAGAATGTCACACAGACTATTAGATCAACTAACACTTACAGAACAATTTGAAATATAATTTATTCCATGTAATAATGGTAGCACTATTCAAGTTAAACAACATTAATTGTTTAAACTGTGCTATCAGGTTTGGTTGACCATCCATATGGAAAACAAAATGTATCTTTTTAAAATTTTGGAAAGAATAAACAGCTCTAAGCAAATTACAAATGTCATGGTAAATATTAAAATAATAATTTTTTTAAAATGTACAAAAATGTTTGTATGACCTGATGTATATGTATTAAAATATTATAATGAAACCCATTATTCTGTATAATTAAAATGCACTGATTTTCAAAATGAGTGAAAAGTTAACCCATACAGAACAGAATGTATTTGTAATATGTTTATCCAATACATGATATATAAATCAATATATAAAGAACTATAAATCAATAGTAAGCTAATTCAATTAAGAAAGCAATTCACATAAATATTTAAGGTGTATAAATTAGGCATCATGGTTATAAAAATTAGAAGTGCATGGTAGTATCACTGCATACCCTCAAAAGAATACAGTGTTGTCAAGGATATAACATAAACTGCCAGGCACTGAAGATGGGAGTACAAATTGAAGCAAACATATGGAAATTCTCTGGCAGTATTTATTAAGCTAAACATATGCAACTCATATGACCTTATAGACATAAAACATGTGTACACATATGTTTACCAAGGGACTGTAAAAAAGAATGTCTGAAGCAGCACTTTTAATAATAGCTAAAACTGGGATTTAGCCAAATGTCCATCAAGAATAGAATGAAAAATAAATTGTGCCATATTCACAAAAGAATATTATACTTTTCAGTGATACTAATACAGAAGGAACATATACGATTACATACAATGATACAGATAAGTCTCAATATAAAGTGAGTGAAAGATACTAGATACAGAAAAATAACGTACTAACTTCATCTGTGTAAAGTTCTTAACTATTTCTTAATCTGAGTGTTTACACATGTGTGTTCACTGTGAAGAAATTATCAGACTTTATATTTTTAATTTATAGACTACTTATGTTTTGGACTCAAATTATACATTTAAACATCTGCCACATGGGTAGTTTCTATGTTAGTTACTTTTCTATCATTGTTGAGATAAATCACACACTACCACAAGTTAAAGGGAGAAAGGTTTACTCAGCTCACAGTTTTTAGAGGCTTCAGTCCGCAATTGGCTGGCTCCAAGGCAGGGTGGCACATGGCAGAGGGGCAGCATTTCATGGCAGTGGAAGACAGCAAGTGGGACAAGCAAGGGCAAAAGAAGGAAACAACCCTCTTTCTGCCCCTTGTCTCTTATTCAGACTGCTGAAATTAGGTGGCCCCAATCTAATCAGTGGAGTCATGCAGCAATCACCCAGCCTTAATCCCAGCACCCTTAATCCCTGCATTGTACTATAAATCACTCACAAACTATGAATCATTCACAAATTCTAGATTTAGCCACCTCTGAAAAAACCTGCCCCCCACGACTGTATGAGGCTTTGGGGAACATCTAAATGCAAGCTATGACATTCTGCCCCTGATCCCCCAAAGACTCATGTGCATCCCTTTATGCAAAAAGCATTTAATCCATCTCCAAGAATTGCCAAGGTCCTAACAGATTCAGCATTGCTGAACAGTGTGAATCCCAAGTCTCTGAGATTTAAGGAAAACTTTCAGCTGCAAGGCCCTATACAAATGAAAAGAAAGTTAAACACTTCTAACATTCAGTGGCACAAGATAGATATTTCCATTCCAAAAGCTACAAACAGATGGATAAAAAGGAAACAGGGCCAAAGCAAGTTCAAAATCCAGCAAGCCAAATAATAAATTTTGTAGTTCAGTGTGCCATATCTGAGCAATCTGTGACAAAATGTGAATACCAAAGGGCTTGCGTGGCTCCATCTGTGTGGCATTTCCAGCAGTTGTAGCTAGCATGGCTTTTTTCTTGGACCAGCTCTGTTCATTCCTTGTAGTTTTTCTTAGATGATCCACGTTCTTGCATTTCCAAACTTCTGGGGCCTCTGTTCCTCTTTTGGCTTCTCACTCACAGCTTCACACACCGCCCTCTCAGGGGGACACTGCCTCACCTCCCAGGACTTCCTCTGACATCAAGGTGGAAGCTTTCCTAACCCCACAACTCTTTGATTCTTCATGCATCTAAAACCAGCACCATATGGATGACACCAAGGTCTGCAGCAAGCAGAAGCAGTAGCCATGCCTCCCTCCCTCTTGGCTGCAGGGTTCAAGTGCCTGGATGACTGAGCTCCCTGAATCTGATTCTAAGAATAGGTGTGGCCACTGCCATTCTGGAACATGGTGTGGTCACTGCCATTCTGGAATCTGGTGTTCTGTGGTTTTCTTCTTAAAGCAAAGTCTTTTGCCTTTTCGGTTTGCAAAGGGTGGAGTCCTGCTGCTTCTTATAAAGCCCTCAGTCCATCTTTTCCATTCTCCTATTCATTCCCAGTAATCACGATCTCCGCTCTATTTTTGTAGCCCACTGATTTACTGGAGTTTCCTTTCTGGCCAAACTCGCAACATTTTAAATCATTTTTCTGATCTCTTTGCTATTGATTCTCAAAACAGATCTGACTAAAAGCACCCAGCAGCAGCTATGATACAGCCTCAACATTTGACTGCCTTGAAATTCTTCTGCAAGATTATTTAGTCTATGGTCCTTAATCTCAGTCCAGGCAAAGTCTCTGAATATGAGCGAAAATAGACAAACTTTCTGCCAAGCCACAATACACATCTCTGGAGTCTAATAACCAATGCAGTCCTTCTTCCCAGCAGAAATCTCTGGAGCCTGGTCTTTACCAACAGGATTTCTATCAGCCTTCTGGTCTTCTGAGATCTGGCAAAAATTTCCCATACAGAATGGCCTAAGGCATTCAACTCTACTTTTTCAGCTGGTATGTCCTTTCCAAACTCGTTCTACAAACCATTCCTAAAGATTCCTGAACTACATGGTCAGGAATAGTCACAGCAAAACCCCACTTCTCTGATACCAAATTCTGTCTTCATTACTTTTCTCTCATTGCTGAGACAAAAATACCTGACACCCAACGTTAAAGAGGAAAGATTTATGTAGTTTACAGATTTTAGAGGCTTTGATCCTTATCCACTAGCTCCAAAGCAGGGTGGCACAGGGCAGAGAGGCAACAGTTCATGGTAGATGAGGTAGTGCAAAATACCAAAAGAAGAAAAGGCAAAGGAGAAAACAGGCCACTTTCTGACCCCTTTGTCTTATCCAGGCTGCTGGGGTTAGGGTGGTCCTAATCCAATCAGTAGTGTGATCTATCAGTCATCCAGTCTCAATCTCAACACTTTTACAACACCTTTAATCCCAGAACCCGTAGTCCCGGGATCAAATTATGAATCACTCACAAACTTTAAATTCAACTAGTCTGCTCCCCATGACTGCATGAGGCTTTGAGGGAGCATCTAGACACAAAGAATAAGAGTTTGCATATTATTAGAAGATTATAAAACTTTGTTATATAACACAATCTCTGTATAAAGAACAGATGTGCGTGCTTTAGCAATGGAGTTACATTTCTGTGGCTCTCAGCACAGCCCACAAAAGAACCATTATCTTTATTTAAAAGTTGTTAATTTAGGGAAATCAACACACATTTCTATGTGCATTTCTTACTCCTGTAAGGTTAAAAGGCCACTACACTGGAAATATGAACTTTTCATTCTATTTTGTTCAATCTACTTTCCCCATTCTGGATATTAACTTGAATTCTTTGCAATTAAAATTTGAAAGCTGTTTTCAAGATGAGTCCCTACAATTAAATAGCCTTTTCAAAGTTTGTAATTATTTTCAAGTTTTAGGAATTAACCCTAACCTTGGCTTTTTCTATGTAAGGGGTTTTGGGTACAAATTGTCTCTTTCTTGTCCACTGGGTCCAACAAGTAGCCATTGCTCATTTTCCATGATGGTATCCACAACATGACCACCTCCATTCTACAATGTTCCCTGCTCCAGAAGTTAATAAAACTAATTCAGAAATCCTTGTTTTCTGTAAGTGGGAAGTTTCTGGAACTTTGTAAAGGTCGGTACAGGAACAGTGCAGTCTCTGAGGAAAGCAGCAGTTCCTGAGAAAAGAAGGAACATTGGTAGTCCAGAAGCTAAAGTTATTCATGGTTTCTGGGCCAGAGTAGTCTTGGTCAAATCACCTCAACAGCATGAACTCTACCATTTTCTCCCACCTCCAGTACTATGGATAGAATCCAGGGCCTCATACATGCTAGGCAAGAGCTTTACCAATAAGCTGTCTCCCCAACTCCTATATCATTTGCTGATTGATAGTTTGGTAATAACAACCCTAACTTTTCAGCAGTACCCTGAGAAGTTAAACTCAGTTGACAAACCATCTGAACTTGAATAGATCCTACACAGTGAGCACCTGACCTGTCATTTATTCAAAATACTTAGCACTTTTCAAAATGCCAACCATATACTGTTCAATTTATTCTCACCAAGTAGCCAAACATCTAACAATAAGAAGTGTTAGATATGCAGTTGTTAAATAAGAAGTTAATGAATTAATTATTTTTAAATATAGTATTAATAATTTCAAAGTATTTTATATTATCTAGTTAGCTGTCTTTGAAAAACTTACTGTGATTTTGTCCCAGAATTCTCTACCAGAGCTTACAGATGGAAATCAAAGTCTCCACTCTGTAAGTTTAAAGTGTCATATGTTCCAAGGCCAATCACTGATTCCCAGTGCTTTCTTAGAAGGTTTAGAGAGCAGCTGAAAGTTTGGCTCTTGAAGGGTGATGGACATGTGGGGTTTATGGAACATCAAACAGTTCCTACCTCCTCTTCCTCCTCCTCTTTGGTTTAATCAGTTCTCCCATTTCTGTGAAGCTGGATGTGCTCAAGCCACTCTGCTGAAAAATCTCAATTACCTTCCACGTGAAAAAACGCTGAATTGTAGTCCTCACAGAGAACCTGTTCACCCAGAGCAGATACTAGAACACAAAAGCACGGCAGGAGAGAGGCCTAAGTGCAGAAAGGACCTGCATTCTCACAAAGGTGTAAAGATCTGGTATAAATATTAAGGAGCAAACACTGCAGAAAGCGAAGGCAACCACTCTGGCCAAGTAGACCATGGCAGAAAAAAGTCCGTCTGAATGACTCAGTACAAGGGCTACACATGAGGAAGGCATGAGCTCAGCTGACAGTCCTTTCTCTGAGAGGAAGACCCCTCCAAAGGGCCAGTGTGTATCCCACCACCCTATGACAGCCTTCAGCTCCAAAGAAACTAATGGTCCCATTTGGACTCAGTGGTGATCAACAGGAGAAAGAAGCCAGTAGACACATGAAAAATCTTTCTTCCTCTTCATCTTTCTCTCCATACAGGAGCAAAAACAGCAAGAGAAATAGGGTAAAAAGACATACTGATGTTCTCATTTCCAAATTGCTAGAAATATGGCCCTATTGTCTATTTATAAAAAGCAGAGAATGAATTTAAAAGTATTAAAAGTTTAAATTAAGTGGTTTCAGCATTATGATTTGGATCTTAAATATCCCCCAAATGATCATGTACTGAAGGCATGGTCCCCACTGACAGCACTATTTGGGGATGATAAAAACTTTAGAAAGTGGAGAACTAATTGGAGGAAGTAGGTCCTTGCAGGGACGCCCTTGAAGCAAATATTGAGACCTTCATCCCTTCTTGTCTCTCTATGGCTTCTGACCTCCCTGCAGGAGAGCACTGTTCCATGCATAGTCCACCATGGTGCTCTGCCTTACCACAGGCCCAGAGAGATGGAGCCACACCAGTGCAGACGAGGACCTCCTTTCAGTTGATCCCTATTGATATCTTGTTATACTAAAACAAAGCCAACACACTTAATAACTCCAAGTGTTTGAATCAATTACATAAATAGCCATTATTGAGAGCCCAAGATCCATCAGGAAAGTAAGATTCAAAAGGCACAATTCTACTCTTCAGTAAAAACAATGAGGCTAACAAATCCACACCAAGCTCCATCAGTTATGTCACTATTCTCTAACTTTCAGTCACCATTTTTCTAGTTTCTACATTAGTGCAATGAAGACACAATCATCTTTGTGGCAGAATCTTTCTTAAGAGATTTTACATCACAGAATGAATTCACAATATATTCATTGGAATAATTAATATTCAGCATGATTATTATATAAAATGCACCTCTTGTGATTCCTCTGTTTCTGCATGTACTTAGTTATATTCCTGTGTCTCCCTAATGTGTTCTACTTTAGACACTACTGACCCCTGCACATTATATTCCAGTTGCTTCAGTTGGTGGGAATACTTTTTTAACCAGTGCCCCATATTGCATCCCTTCTGTCGACATGGGTTATTTTTCCTGATTGAACACTGACAAAACTCACTTGATCCCAACTATCCCACACTATACATGGACACTGAGATTAAGGGCAAATAAGCTCACACCTCATGTCAGGATTTTCTGTTCCTATAACAAAACTCCCGAGGCTGTGTGACCTATAAAGAAAAATGAGTTCTTTAACCCACGAATTTGGAAGCTGAAAGTTGAAATATAATGGTGTCAGGTCTTATGCCAACCTCTTTGGCTGGATCACAGCATTATGAATGACACTGTGATGGGAAAATGCACAAGACAGAGAGACTGCATGGTGAGACAATGCCCAGAGAGCAGGGAGAGGTCAGGCTAGCCGTTTCACTACTCAGTGTCTCAGGAACTAACCAGGTTCTAACCGGGTGTGAGGGTAGCATCCCCACAGAGATAATTGTCGCTTTCTAAACTTTGCCTTTTGAAGAGTCTACCACTGCAACACCATTTTCTCAAGGAAAAACAAGTCTCTACCCCATCAGCAGTTGAGGTGCACATGCAAACTATATTCAAGTCATAGCAAGAGTGTTTCGTATCTATTAATTAATCTGTAACTAAAGTTTTTAAAGACAGTGAGAAACATACTGGTACTCAGTGTCTGCTACCAGTTTCAAATTTTCAAAGGAAAAGGGACAGCAATCAAGAATATCTGGGATCCTCGAGATAAGTTTCTCAGTCACTGGGACAAATGGACGTAGCACTGTACGCTCCATACTCACAATAGAAAAGTGAGTATTCAGAGAGTCCATGTATTCTTCCACATTAAATAAATCCCCAGAAAAGAGTTTACAAAACCAGTTAAACTGTGATTGAAAATGCAATTACATTTCTTTTACACAGAAGACAGATTCAAAAGATGAATCTATGTGGTTATTCAACAAATAAGTATCAGTTCGTCAATACTAGGTGTTGAATAGACTGATGTAAATAAGGAAAAATCCCTACAGCTTCAAGGAACAGACACTTAAAACACAAAGAATTAAATAATATTATTTCAGCAAAGTAAGAGAGCCATGAAGAAAAATACAAGCAGGAAAAGGAGCAGGATAGTGATTATGAAAGGAAGTATACTGCTGGCAGTAAACTTCAGGAAAAGCCCACTGAAGAAATGACAAGTTATAGGCTGATAAGAGGGATTCTGAGGAAACAGCAGGGAAGGAATGCCTGAGGCCAGGGCACATGATAGGTCAGAGGTATTCTACCTTGGTTCTTGCATGTGCCATGATGGCTCTATAATGCATTCAAATTTTATACCAGAAAAATTGGATGCACTCATCTTTGATTTGCCTTCCAATTTTCCCAGCACACACGCACACCCCAAAACTAAAACTCCATAACTTAACTCTTCTCAATACAGCATTTTTAAACTGCTGTAAACTTCCATATCACTTGTGCTGGCTCCTCCGGTGTTCCTTTACGTGATAGTCTTCAGACCACTTCCTTCAAAGTAATTTTCATCTGCCTCTTAGGAATACTGAATCAGGCTCACCCAGAGGAGCTCAGCAGTCAGTGAGTGTGTCTATTACCCCTCTGCCCCACAAGAACAATCTGAGCACCCTGTTAGAGCAGCAGCCACCCATCTCTAACCTGTAGTATATTGGAGGGCTGGTAGAAATTTCAGGGACCCCTCCCCTTCACCCAGAGGACACTGGCAAGCAGGCAAGAGCATGGGTGGGTCCCCCACACACAGAGGACCTCAGTGGGTCTATAGGAGCCTCAGCAGCTGCTCTCCTTTCCCAGAAGACCTTAGTGGGTCTGCCAGACTGCAGGTGAGTCCTTCTTCCATACAGAGAGCCCTGAGTGGGTTAGTGAGAATTCTGGTGAGGCCTCCTCCCACCTGGAGGGCCCTGGTTGGGCCTCAAAGACCCCCAGTGACTCAGGGAACCATCTGGGTGGGTAGGAAGGTTTGGAAGTCTGGGAAAGTCTGACGCCTCCATAACAATACAAGCTAAAGGATGGTTCACATCAATACTCCTAGGCTAGTCAGCCAAGGAAGAATATGGGACTTACTCAACTGGCCCCACAGGAGGGATTCAGGGGACTGGCACTCTCCTATACTGTGGGACCCAGCAAGTGGGTGAATGGCAGCCACACAGTAAAACCCTAAGACACATGATGGACAGTTGAGACTAACAGGATTGAAAAGACCAAAATCTTAACCAAGAGGTGAAAATGACAAAACAAAAAAGCAATATGTACTCTCAAACACACAGTCCATCTGTAACAAGTACAGGAGACACTGAAATAGAAGACCCTAGAAGTCACACAGCTGAAATTTCTGAAAAGATAGCAAATGAAGTAAAGAAACAAATCCATGAGAGAAAGAGGAAGATGGCGGACTGGTAGGTAGCAGGAGAGAGACCCTCTCTGAGAGAGACAGCTCAAATGCCAGAATAAAACACCCTGGAGAGTCCCAGAGAGAGAGAGACTCTCACAACCTAGAAAGGAACTAAAGTGCGAAAACCCACTCAAATATGAGGTCCTGGGGCTACTATTAGTGAAGATAAGATCAGCGAGCACGGCATTCTCTTCGAGCCCCCCACCCGACCTGAACAAGCGATCCGCACCGAAGCAACTGGCTTGAGCCGCCGGAGCGCGGAGCTGAACAGCTCTGCGTGCAGCTCGCTGGAACCAGCTCTGCACACGACCCACCCAGAGGCACCGTGGATTCCCACCGCAACCGTGCTGAAATTGTAGCTCGGACAGTCCAGCAGTTCTCGGGGACGTGGTGAGTGATGAGAATAAGACCCTACCATGGGAAAGGGGAAACCGACTGGACAACATGTTGGATTTCGGCAGGACAGCCCTAACTCCAAAAGGAAGTGGCTTCAGCTGGTTACTCCCCTCACCGAGCAGATTGGTGGAATCTGCTTGAACTATGCCACGCCCCTGGTGGGGACCCAGTTACTTCCCTGAGATCAGTGCACACTGACGCAGTGAAGGCCTGCAAAGGTTGACTGGCCCAGAAGGGTAGAGGTAGCGTATACTGCCCGTGGATGAACTCTAATCTCTGATAACCTATTGAAGAGGGCTAAAGCTCCTAGCCTGCGTCCTCTAGAGGAGCCTTAACCAACAAGAAAAGGGTCTGGGAATTACACTGTACACTTGTATGGAAGGAACCAAAAACATGACGAAAGGAAGAAATAAGAAAACACTCCCAGCCCCCAACCCTGAGAACATCGATCCAGGAGAGGCAAATACAAAAGAGACCGAGGGCAGCAAAAATGCAACATCAAACACAGCATTAGCAGACATAAAGAGATATCTTCAGGACCTTGTAAGCGGGACCAAAACTGAAATATTAATTCAT
>PVJX010007698.1:47934-69672 GCA_004027295.1 Dolichotis patagonum
AATTTATGAAGCAGATTCAAAGAGATTATCAGGAAACCAAAGTTTCAATAGAAAGCTGGCAAAACTGCTTGAAAGAAACCAAAGATAGACTATCAAAAATTGAACACAGGCTTGCAACGTGGGGTCATGAAAGGGAAGATCTCTTAAAAATAACAAGGGAGCAGGCAGTAAAGATACAAAGACTGGAAGATGACAAGAGGATCTATAATTTAAGAATAAAGTATGTGAATGAAGAAGCAGGAATCAAACCAGAGGAATTACAAAGGCTATTCACAGAAAATTTAAGGAAAATTTCACAAGCATAGAAGAAAGAAATGATATGCAGAGGTATGAAGCATACAGAACTCCAGCCACCTACAACCCAAACAGAGCTACACCCAGACACATAATAATCAAGATCCCAGAAATTCAATACAAGAACAGAATATTAAAAGCCATCAGAGAAAAGAAACAGATCACCTATAAAGGAAAACCCATCAAAATCACAGCAGACTTCTCGACACAGACCATCAGGTCAAGAAGAGCTTGGAGTAATGTAATTCAAGCGCTGAAGGAGAACAATCTACAGCCCAGATTGGTGTATCCTGCAAAACTCTCTATAGAAATTAATGGAGAAAAAAGATGCTTCCATGACAAAGAGGAGCTAGGAGAATTTATGACCACCAGTCCAATCCTACAAAAAATTCTGAAGGACATACTAGGGAGAGAGAACAAGAACACGAGCATTTCAGGAACAGTAGCAGAGAGGCCTCAGTGAACGAGGCAGACAGTGAAGTGGAAAAGAAAAATAGACTATCATTGGCAGAAAAATAGAATAGCAGAAATGAGGCAGAGAAGATAGGCTATAATCTCTAGTATAGTGGGCCTTGAAATACTAACAGAGAGAAACACAAGCAGAGTAGATCAGGAGAGAGGGTCCATTGAGCTGCTCTTTATAGGGAGGCAGTGAGACCCAAAACAAGCAATGCACCCCATGGGAGTGAAAGGGGAGGAATTGTCTAAAAAAGGGAGGCAGAGGATACTGTTGATGGGGTAACAAGATTTAAAACTTACATTATTCTCACCATTCTGCTTGGATGGATTGTATGCTGTTCCAGTTTGTCTACTTACGCTAGACTTGAGGACATGGTCAGCTATCCCAAAAATAAGAGAACATATTACAGTAATCACCCCTAATTTTCCTATCAATTTAACCTGAAGCCCTTTATAACTTATATTGTCTTATTATGGCTGATCTTATTTGAATCTGGTTTGTTAGATTGCTACTTTGTATTGACTGATTTTATTTAAAACTGTTGTGATGGATAGCACCAAGTCTAAGAGCATAGGCAACTACACTGATGATGACAAGATTCACTAAGATACCCACTCTGGTTTGACTATCACTTGCTTTTGAAGTCTTATAATGTCTCTAATGTTTTGTTTTTATTAATGTTGTTATATACTGCTGAGACACCATGTTAACCATTGTAGATCACCTTGTATTGCGGTTTTGTGTGACTTTTCTGCCTCATACTTTTCTAGGAATTGTTTTATCTTGCTTTTTTTTTGTTTTTCCGGCTAATATAGAAATGATGGATATACATGTAGAGACTCACGCATATGTAGAGCTTAAAAACAGCTTACGAGAACCAACTATATAACACGTTTTGAAATAAACAACTACCCTGAAGAAAAAGAGACACTACAATACCCAGTGCGGATTCCATAATGTCATGATGTGAAGTCCAGCAAAACTATCACTTCTCGTTCAAAGTGATCTTAGCTCGCTTTGCCTTGTCTAAGTTCAATACACATTAAGGTATGGACAGCTGTTTTGAGGAGAATGAGAGACATTATGACAGCCACTCATGGTTTCCCTAATGTCTGGTCTTGAAGACCTGTAATGTCCCCCTCATCCTGCTCAGATTAATTCCTTACTAGGTTGTTTCATGTGAATTCCCTATATGTGACAACCTGGACAACTATTTGGAAGAAAACAAGAGTCAATGTGATAGAGAGTGAATATCTCCAATTGTCTAGCTTTGAAATTTATGTCTTACATTGCTTTCTTGTGATCCGCATTGCTCTGTTTTGTTGTGTTTAATTTTACCCTATTGATATAATTGCATGTATATTTGAGTGGGTAAGATAGATGACCATATTGTTTTTGTCAGATCGTGGAGCAGAACTGTTAACAGCCTCACTGATTGAATGTCTACTTTACATGTTTTAACTTTGTAATTAGAACAACTATTTCAAAGAAGTTAGTATGTAATTAGTCAAGTAATAATTTCTTAGGTTTTATTGCTGTTGTACTCCTCCTTTTTTCCTTGAAATACTGTATTGTCGCTACCCTTTATTCTGTTTTATTTTTTTTTCCTCTTTAAATAAAAAAAGAAACAAATCCATGAAGCCATAGAAGAAATCATATCAGAAATAATCTCTCATGTAAAAAAATACATGGCAACCTTAGTGAAGGACTTGCTTAGCATAGCTAGAGAACACATAGATTAAAAAAAATACAAGAAGATGGGAAAATGATGAGAACCTTGAAGGAACAATATAGGAAAGAAATAGAATACATGAAACAAATTCAAATAGATATTCAGCAAATTTAAACTTCCATTGAAAGTTGGCAAATTCACTTGAATTAAGCTAAAGATAGACTTTCAGACCTTGAAGACAGGATCTTGGCTAGTAATCACAAAACAAAAGTACTCTTAAAAATAACAAAGAACCATGAAATAACAATTCAACAGCTCCAAGATAATTCAAATAAAAGCAATATAAAATTGATAGGTGTTGATGAAAACCTAGTAGTCAACAAAATGACATAAAAAATATTTGCAGCAATAATAGCAGAAAATTTCCAAGCATGGGGTTAGAATCTGATATACAGGTAAGTGAGGTATATAGAACTCCAAACATTCATAACAAAATAAATCTACAACCAGAAATATAATAAGCAAGATCCCAGAAATTCAGCACAAAAACAGAATATTAAAAGCTGTTAGAGAAAAGAAACAGATCACCTACTAAGAAAAGCCCATTAGCATCATGGCCAACTTCTCAACACAAATCTTCAAGTCAAAAAGAGCTTGTAGTGATGTGTTTGAAGCCCTGAAAGAAAACAACTTTCAACCCAGATTGATGTACCCTGCAAAACTATCTTTCAAAATTAATGGAGAAATAAAATACATCCATGACAAAGAACAACTGAAGAAATTTATGTCCACCAAACCAATCCTAGAAAGAGTACTGAAAGAGATACTAGATAGATAAGGAAATGACCACCATCCCTAGAACAACAATATAAAAAGAACCACCAGGCAGGGCAAGCAATTAAACAAAGGAGAAAAGCAGGAAAACATAACAGGAGAATAACATGACAAAGATAAGCTAATACAGCATCAGAATACACATCCTTCTCAGCTGCACATGGGACATTCTCTAAAATACACCATATATGAGCCCACAGAACATGCTTAAGTAAATGCAAAGGAATTGAAATTATCCCATGCATATTATCTAACCATAGTGCACTGAAATTGAAAATTAATGGCAAAAGTAACTGCAAAACCTACCAAAACACATGGAAATAAAATAACACCCTCCTGAACAACCAATAGGTTACAGATGAAATTAAAGAAGAAATTAAACAATAGCTACAATTCAAGGACAATGAAGATACAAAATACTGGAACCTGTGGGATGGGATGAAAGTGGTCCTAATAGGGAAATATACAGCAATGCCTTCTCACATCAGCAAAACAGAACAACCTAATTCTACAACCTAATACTACACTTCATGCTTCTAGAAAAACAAGAGCAAATCAGCCCAAAACTCATAGAAGGGAGGAAATTATAAAGATCAAAGCAAAAATTAATGCAATGGAGACTAAGAAAACAATGTAAAGAATTAATGTATCAAAGAGCTGATTTTTTGAAAGAATAAATAAAATTGATAAACTCCTCACCAACTTTATCAAGAAAAGACATGAAAAAATTCAGATTCATGCAGTGAGGAATGAAAACAGTGAAATTACTACAAATCCTGTGAAAACACAGAAGATCATGGATACCTACTTTGAAAATCTTTATTCATATAGGCTGGAAACAGAGAGGAAATGGACAGGTTCCTAAGAATGTTTGAATTACCAAAGTTGAATCAAGAAGATATAAAAATTTTGAATAACCCAGTATCAGTAACTAAAATTGAAAACATAATTAAAAACTTACCAACAAAGAAAAGTCTAAGTCCTGATGGATTCACAGCTGAGTTCTACAAGAAATTTAGAGAAGATTTAATGCCAATCCTCTTCAAACTCTTTAATGAAATGGAAAAAGAAGCAATTCTCCTTAACTCATTCCTGGAGGCAAGTATTACTCTGACACTAAAACCAGAGAAAGACCCAACCAAAAAGGAGAACTACAGGCCAATCTCCTTAATGAACATAGATGTAAAAATTCTCAATAAAATACTCAGAAACAGCATGCAGCAAATCATCAAAATTATACACCATGACCAAGTGTAATTCATCCCAAGAATGCAGGGATGGTTAAACATACACAAATCAATAAATATAATACACCACATCAACAGAGCCAAAGACAAAAATCACATAATCATCTCAATAGATGCACAAAAATCTTTTGATAAAGTCCAACTCTCATTCATGATAAAAAATACTAGAGAAAATCAGAATAGATGGTATCTACCTTAATCCGATAAAAGCCATTTATGACAAATCAACAGCCAACATTATACTACATGGACAAAAACTGAAAGCTTTCATTCTAAAATCAGGAGCAAGACAAGGATGTCCACTATCACCACTCCTATTCAATATAGTTCTGGAAATATTAGCCAGAGTAATTAGACAAGAGAGAAATAAATGGAATAAGGATAAGAAGTTAAATTATCATTATTTGCAGATGACATGATACTCTACATAGAAGACACCAAAAGACTACTACAGTTAAGGAGCAAATTCAGCTGCATAGCTGGATACAAAGTCAACCCTTGAAAATTAATAGCATTCCTGTATATAAACAGCAAACTCACTGAGAGAGAAATTATGGCAGTAACATCTATTCAAATAGCATCCAAAAAATGAAATACTTAGAAATCAATCTAACAAGGAATGTAAAGTATCTCTATATTGAAAACTATAGTACTCAAAAAGGAGATTGATGAGAGAGAATATAAGAAAATGATAAAATATTCCTTAATCTTGGATAGGAAGAACAAGCATTGTAAAAATGGCCATATTCTCAAAACTATATTACAGATTTAATGCCATCCTGATCAAAATACCATTAGTATACTTCACAGATTTAGAGAAAACATTACTAAAATTCAATTGAAAATCTTTGTCTAGAAAGAGACCTAGACTAGTAAACGCAATACTAGGCAACAAAGTAAGGAAGGAGTCATCACAATCCCACACTTGAAATTATACTACAAAGCTACTATGATAAAATCACCATGGTACTGGCAAAAAAAAATTGACCTCAGGATCAGTGGAGCAGATCAGAAGATGCAGACACAACTACAAAGACACTCAGCCACCTTATCTTTGATGAAGAGGCCAAATGTTCACTGGAAGAAAGATAGTCTCTTCAATAAACAGTGCTGGAAAAATTGGCTTTCCACTTCTATCCATAGCACATAAAGAGTTGAAAAAAATCAGAACCCCAAAATTCAAAGACCCATTCCAAAGATGTGCAACTGAGACGAATATACTCTTCTTAGATTAAGAAATACAAATGGCAAATACACATGCAAAAAAATGTCCAACACCACTGGTCACTCAAGAGATGCAAATTAAAACAACACTGAGATTCCATCTCACTCCAGAAAGAATGGCTGTCATCAAGAACTCAGCCAATAACAAATGCTGGTAGGGATGTAGGGATAAAGGAATCCTTTTCCACATTGGTGGAAATCAGTGTTGAGGTTCCTCAAAAACCTAAGATTGGAGGTCCCAATCTTATTCCCTTTCTGGGTATTTTCCCAGAAGAATTGAAAACATCATACCACAGAAATATATGTGCACTCAAATTTATAGCAACACAATTTGTAATAGCTAAATGTTGCAAACAACCCAAACACCCATAAACTGAGAAATGGATTAAAAAGATGTGGTATTTATATACAATAGAGTACTACACAGTAATAAAGAAGGATAAATTTGAGGCTTTTAGAGGTAAATGGATGCAGCTTAAGACCATACTCACAAGTGAAATAAATCAGACTTACATGTGTAAATATCACATTGTTTCCCTAGTGTAAAAACACTGAAAGAGTAAATAAGATCCAAAAATGTACAATAGATACTATGAAAATGAAAGGGAAAGAAAGTGCTTGAAAGGAAAGAACAACTAGGATATGGGAAAGGAGAAAAGAAAAAAGGGAAAAGATTATATGTATATTTGTATGTATACATATATGTGTGTGTGTGGTGTGTGTGTGTGTGTATATATATATATATATAGTGAGTTTATACAAGATAGATAACTATACTACTCATCTCTGTTAGTTCATCAAAGGAACAGTTTGCACTCTTATTGTTTGATTGTGTTTTTCATGCCTAAACCTTGTAATCTGAACAACTACTTTGAAGATAATAACATGCAATATATTACCTAGTGTTACTTTTCTAAAAAAACAAACAACAAAAAAAAACTGACCCAGAACCGTTGGGTTTGAGGTTTATTCGTAATGGCTTGTCCATGTGACATTTAAGTGCACAAAGACTGAAGTTCACTGCTAAACATCCAAGCCTTCAAGTCCCAAAATTTAGCATTCTGTGATTGGTGAAGCCGCAGTTTTCCAGTAAGTGTATAAAATCTCACAGTTTTCCAATTCATCTCCACATATTTTCACCTAAACAAAAAGCCATCAACTAGTATGAAAATATACAAATAAAACCAAGAAACGTAACTCAACTTCTAATTCTAAAGGCTAATTTTTAAAACCGCATTGCCAATCTTACTGGCATTGCTAAACATCCCTCTGTGTTTTTCTCTCTCAACCAAGAAGTAGAAATTGGAGTCAGTTTTTAATACAGTCTGGAAGAATGTTTGTTCACTTCTTTCCGTTTCTCTGGGCTGCTGCAAGCCTTTATGTAACTGGTTTAAACAAAATCCTAAGGCTGGTGATGTAGGAATTGGGAAAGTATTTATCTACTATGTGTGAGGCCCTGAATTCATGCTACGACCACTCTTTAAAGTCCTTTGCCCCCATTACACATTGACACTGTGTGGTTATCAAAATCGCAGAAAGCTGACCGGGCGGTACACACCTGGTAATCCCAGCACTCGGGAGGCTGAGGCAGGAGGGTCACTGAGAGTTCAAGTCCAATTTCCAAAGAGAGTTCAAGGCCAGCCTGGACTGCATAGGGAGACTCTGTCTTAAAGAAGACAAAAAAAAATCACAGAAAGTTATTCTCAGGTTAAAGTATTAAAGTTTAAAAATAGTAACACCTGCTTTATAGAAAGAATTTGATAGTTCAGAAATATTACATAATATGAGGGTCAATTAAAAATGCAGTGAGCATCTACATTGTTTTAAAAAATTAATAGAGTGAAAGACATTTTGCTATTAATTCCTCTAAAAATACTCAGCCTTCCTTCTTACCTAATTCTTCTATTGTTATTGCCACTTTTGGAAGCATTTCTGGAAGTCCTCTTTCATGAGTGTTATATTGTCCTTGGTTTCTCAAAGTCCTGAATGGATTTGAAGGGTTCATGGTCATTTTAACTTTGGGGAAGAGCCAGAATCTGCATGGTGACAGATCCAGTGAGTAAGAGGATAAGGACACATCATCAGATTTGTAGGAACCTGCCTTTCCATCGAATGGCACTCAGCAAGAGCACTCACCTAAGTTTTAATTATACCTACGAAAGACAGTCCAAACGAAGAGTGCCAGAAGTGTCCCGAAAGAACAAAAGGGTAAGTGTGTTTGCAGTCAGGGAGAGTATTTCAAGGAGAATAAATGGTACTGTATTTTATACTGTAATATGTCTTTAAATTTAAATCTCAAGCATATTTGGATCACACCTTCTATGTTGAATCTTTTGGCATAGAACTATGTTTTATCTCACAAGTTTTGTACCCAAAACTTTTCACATCGATTTTTGTGTGGAAGGTAAGAGCCAGTAGTCATGTATTTGAAAAATACCAAGTTGTTTGCAAACCCATCAGAAATATTACACAAATGCAAAGAAAAGGAGCCTTCTATGATTTCAAAGTGAATCTAACAGTTAATGTTATTTTTATTATCTTGGGAACATTTTTTAACTAGAGTGATTTTGATCAATCCACATATAGCGCATATTTTGTCTGGAAAAAAAGAAAACCAGCATTTCATTTTCAGAAGAGAATTCACTTTAAAAATCAAAAGCAGAGGAACAAGCCCTGATACTGCTGGTTTCTAGGAAATTATTTAGTTACACCATTGATTTTACTGATCACATTTTCCATCTTATTTCATGGAAACATTTTTTCATTCTACAGTCTTCTAGACATTAGTTGACCGTGATCAAAATCTTAGAATTTCAGAGCAAAAATTGACATCTTGCATCTCAAACTTGACCAATTCCCTATGTACCAAATTATTTTAGTCTAATGAGTTACAATTTTTCTAATTTCACAGTTACTCTTTTTCTTACATTTTTATAATTCTATGCTACTCCACCTAGACATTCTAACTTTCTTTTCTTAGGAGAAAGTCTCTACAAAATCTCCCACTCTTCCTCTAATGTTTCTAAAGAGTCACTGAAGTGACAGGGACTCCCTGTGTCTTACACATGTTTATCTACCAGTCACTGCCCTCCTCCTGGCCTGTACCCTTCCTGCCGCGAACCCTCCAGAGGCCTTGTGCTACCTTGAAGCCAGCAACTAGTGCACAGCAGTACACCCAGGGTGATTAATGTGGCCACCTGTTAGCCATCTGCCCATCAACAAGCTACACTATTGCTTAAGACATCCACTGCGCTATGTCCCATTTCCTTCCAACATTTTGATACTGATTTCTACATTAAATACAAATATCAAAAGCAACAACCTTATATCGCACCCAAATGTTTCACCTAAACTAAATACTCCATATCAAGATCAATAATAATAATAATAATAAGCCAGAAGAGGATGGTTAACATGTACAGAGGTGCAATTGGGTAAGTAACTTCCAATGTTTTGAGGCACAGAAAAATAATGGTACAGTAAGATAACTATAATGGACAAACAATGAGGTGACTACTTCTTATAATTAATAGAGGTGAGTTTGAATGTACCCAAGAAAAAGAAATTGTATATGTCTAAGGAGACAGATATACAGATTGCCCTGATCTGATCATTATCAAAATATCATACTGTATCCCAGAAATATATGTAATTACTATGTGTCAATTAAATATAAAGACTTTTTAAAAAGACAAGAACTATGGGTATAGTTTAGTTGTACAGTGAGTACTCAGTATGGGTGAGACCTTGGATTTAATATCTAACACCAAAAAAATAAAACCAGAACAATGTTAGTTAGTCTGAAAGACAAAAGTGATACCTAGTAGTATCAACATACCCTTAGACCAATGGAACCTGAGGGATTCTCAACCTTAGGATGAATGTGACTGGTGCCATGATTTGCTCACGCTGTTTATGTGCACCCATGTGTGTGGCAGCCTTACACCTCTGCTGTTATGTGGCAAAGCATGGTAGTCGTCTCCATAACCTCGTTAGCTCCTAGGAGGGCAAACTTGTGAATGATTACAAGCACAGTAGGGAAAGTTATTAACTTGACAACAGCAGAATACACTTTGCACATCAGGAAATCAGAGCACTACTGTTCCATGCTGGGGCTGAACAATTAAGATTTGTTATTTGTTGTTTGTTATTAAGGAAACACAAAAGGACTTTTTCTCAAAAGCATTTTTTGTGTAATTCTTACAATAATGTTCATTCATTCATTCATTCATTCATTAAATTGTGGTTTCTTCAAAGGAAAATCCATAGTCCCAGAGCATACTCTTTTTTAACGTTATTATGAAACCAAGGCTACCTGATAAACTTACTAACTTACTCAGATTCATGTTGCAAACAATCAATTTGTTTGGTTTATGAGGCAGCCTTCTTTCCTCTCTGAACACTATGTTAGGCGCTTAAGAAAGTACCACTGTTTCCCATCAACTCATATCTTCCAAATACGACTTTCTTTTTCCATCCCAATTTCAGCAACACTGACCTCCAGAGAGAGCTGACTGGTTGTAAAGTTAGTACAGCATCCTTTTCTGTATTTTATCTCACTCAGTACTGACAAAGTGCATGTTGTCACCAGGGTTTTCCCAGTGGTAGCAAAATAGTTTAAACCTCCCCAAAATGCTGCCCTTATGAAAGCTCAGAATTGTGTTTCTCTTATTCACATAACCAGTTACCTGTCTATTTGGGGGTGATTCTTTCTCTGTTACTAAGCATACTAAACATTTTACTAACACTGGACAAATATCTCAGTAGAAACTTCTTGTATTTTCTCTTCTGTATTTGTAGTTTTGCTTTCATGTTTAATTTTTTAATGTATCTGTTTATCCAACTTAATTTTCTATCTATGACCTTATAAGGTTTTAGGGGTATATCTAGATACAAACTGTAACAGTGTACTTGAATTACAGTATTCAAGAAATTCATACCACTTAAATTACTTCAACCAAATTCCATCACCAAAAGAATCTTAACAGAAAGAGGTAGAAGGGGAATTTCGTAGATATATTATGCAGCAGCTCTGTTTGGCCTTATTTGAAACTTAATTGACACACACTGAAAAATCGGCGAATAACACAATCAAAACACGACCACAGTAAATTTGATATCATTAAGGATCTATTGTTTTAGGTGTAAAAATGGCATTATAGTTATTTATAGGAGTCTGGAGAGACATAAACAGTAAAGCACTTACAGGAAAATTTACCATGGCTGGGATTTGCTTTTTAATACTCTTGAACCTACATGCATATAATTATTAAGGTTGACTTCTAGGTACCTTCAGTGCAAAAGAATATGCTCTAATACATGCTTTAAAGTTTTAAACTTACATAAAAATTTTTCTTTAAAAACAGGGTCTATAGATGTAGCTCAATGGTACAGCCCTTGCCTAGTATATGGGATGCCCTTGGTTCACGCCTCAGCACTACAAAAAACAAAGGCATAAATGAATAAACAAAGCTAAAGGAACATAAAAACAAACAGAAGGTCTTGTTTATTATGATATTGGTATTTCTGAATGTCTTCTATTCATTCAAAGGTTAGGTTTTTTTAGTTGGTAACCATGGCTCACCATTTCCAAGACGTTAATCTCCATTGATGAGTGAAGTGAAAAAATTGATAACTATAAGGGTATGACATGAATTTTCTTTGTCAATGGCAAATTTATAGGACAGAAAGCTAAAAAGTTTATGTAATGTGTAAGCTGGGTCAATAACCAGATATGGTTCAGAGTTTGAGGGAATTCAACCATGGTTGGCAGACTACAAGGCAGACACATCATGGCGGAAGGATATGGGAGACCTAAAATCATGGCGGCCTGGAAGAAGAGCAGATGGACAGTTTTGGACAGGAAAAAGGTAGGGGCCATTTGAGGTCCTAAATCATGCCTCATGACCCGCACTAACACATCGAGAAGACAAGTTAATGACCACTAAACCAGCTCTGCAGGAAAAAAATGAATTCTAGACACAGTGGAAAGTATAAATCTCACCAGGAGAGTAAATAAATGAATTAAGCACAGAAATTAATCAAACAACAGAAAAACAACAAAATTACAGGAATTAACACATACTTGTCAATAGTAATACTTAGTGCAAATGTACCGCTTAAAAGACATAGCAGCCTGATTCAAAAAATGAGATGCATATTTATGTTCTCTGCAAGACACATACCTATCTCCAAAGACATACACAAATGTAAAGTAAAAGGACCAAAACTGGCACTCCAAGCAGGCAGAGCCCAAGCAAGTAGTAGTACCTAAATCTGACAAACCAGACTTCAAGCAAACACTAGTCAGAAGAGACAAAAAAAAAGGCCTATACATATCGATACAAGGAGCAATTCAAGAAGAAATAGCAATTGTAAACACGTATGTTCTGAACATCAGCACACCGATTTTCATAATACAAACAATACTTGACATAACAAAATACAGAACCACTATACATCCTAATGGATAACTTCCAAGTATACACGTCAACTAGACATAAAGTCCACAAAGACATAAAGTCAACAAAGAAATTTTAGAATTAAACTACACTATAGATCAACTACACTTAACAAGCTAAAAGTGTTTCATCCAACATCAGCAGAATATATATTCTTTTCAGTGCCCCATTGAAATTTATTTCAAAATTGATCATATTTTAGGCCATAAACCAAGTCTCAGTAAATGCAAAAAAATTCAAAATAATCTTATGTATCCTATAAGATCCCAGTGGAATGAAGGTAAAAGTCAACAGCAAAGTAGCCACAAAAATTGAATAAACAAATGGCAATTGTGTGATATACTACTGCATGATTAATTGGCTACTGAAAAGAAAATCAGGGGAAGAATTTTACAACCTAGAATTAAATGGTAGTGGAAAAAGTACACAGAAGATTCAGTGGGGATTGAGGACAGTGGTTCTGAGAGGCAAATTTATAGCCACAGAAGTCTACATTAGAAAAACAGAGCAAGATCAAATAAAAACCTATCCATGCTTCACAAGGACCTCCAAAAACAAGAACAGATCTAGAAGAAATAAACGATGAAGATTAGAACATAAATTAATTAAATCAAAAGAAAAATGCAATTGATCAATAAATTAGTTCTTCAAAAAGATAAAGAAGGATGATAAATACGTAGCCAAACTTACCAAAAGGAAATGTAAACCGAAAGGGATGAAAACGGCTGTTACACAGACAGCGCTGAAATTCACTGGGTGACCAGGAATGATTTTCAAAATTTACATTCCAACAATCTGAAGAATCTGGGAGAAAGTGATAAATTTTTAGACACATATAGTCAAATTCACTATAAGATATGAAAATCTAAACAGAGAAACAACTGGCATGAGACTGATTCACTAATTGAAACTTACTAAATAAAGCTCAAGACCTAAGGGATTTATGGCTAAAATTTTCACAGGCTAAACCAATGCTTCTCAAATATTTCCATGTAGTAGAAATGGAAAAATGGAAATAATGTTCCCAAAGTTACTATATGAAACCAGAATTGCCCTATACTGACACCAGTTAAGTACTCAGGAAGAAAGAAAGAAGGAAAGAAGGAAAGAAGAAAGAAAGAAAAAGAAAGAAAGAAAGAAAGAAAGAAAGAAAGAAAGAAAGAAAGAAAGAAAGAAAAGAAAGAGAGAGTTAAAGACAAATATCCTTCATGAACATAGATGCAAAAATTCTTTCAAACTGAATTCAAAAGCAAAGTAAGAGCTCACACCATAATCAAGTTGCTTCATCCTTGGGATACAATGATGATTCAAATAAATAAGCCAATAAATTTAATACACTCATAAATAGATTTAAGAATAAAAAGTATGTGATTCCCTTAATAGATGCAGAAAAAATATTTGATAATGTTCAATTTAACACCTTCTTCATGATAAAAATCCTGATAAAAATAGGTAGAGAAGAATGTTACCTTAAAATGTTGAAAACCACAGAGAACAAACCACAGCCATCACAATGAATGGAGGGGGGGGGGTGAAAGAATTCTCTCTAAAGTCGAGAATGAGACAAGGGTATATACTCTTACCAGTCTTGTTCAATATGGGACTTGAAACTTTAGCCACAGTAACAAGGCAAAAGAAAGAAATACAAAGGATACAATAGGAAAGAAAGAAGTCAAAGTATCCCTATTTGCAAATGACATGCTTCTTGACATATTACACCAAAATTCTCAACCAGAAAATTTTAGAAACAAATTCAGTAGTGTCAGGAAACAAAATCAACATACAAAAAATCAATAGCATTTATATACACCTATATTAACTCACTGAGAAAGGAATCCGGCAATCCATTCCAGTCACGAGAGCTTCCAAAAATCAAAAATGCCTAGGAGTTAACCTAACCAAGGAGCTAAAAGATTTCTACAGTGAAAAATTACAGAATATTAGGAAAGAAATTGCACAGTGGCACACGTCTGTAATCCCAGCACTTGGGAGGCTGAGGTAGGAGGATCATTGCGAGTCTGAGACTAGCCTGGGTTATAATGTGAGCTCAAGGCCAATCTGAACTACATAGCAAGATCCTATCTCAAAAAGACAAAAAAAAAGAAAGAAAGAAAGAAAGAAAGAAAGAAAGAAAGAAAGAAAGAAAGAAAGAAGAGAAAAAAGAAAGAAAGAAATTACAGAACACATTAGAAGATAGAAAGACATCTCTCACTCATGGATTGAAAGAGCTATGATTGTAAATATGGCTGTTATAGTCAAGGGTTGCAAGGAGAACAATTACATACAGAAGATATAATTTATAGTATTATTTATAATGGTTTCCCAAGGAGCCAGATACAAAGAAAGTGCAGGAAATCTGTCCACAACACTAAAGACGTAGAAAATCCAGTGAAGGGCCTGGATCCCACAGCAATGTCCTGCATGAATTCAGCTGAATACCTAGAGCCCACAACAATGACCCATGCAAGACCATTCTACAGATCTGTGCTGGGAAGGCCCAAAGGTCAGCGGTGAAAGCTAGAAAGTCTGTGCCAGCAGGGTGAAGGATCTATGCCAGAAGGCTATGGGTTCTACACTGCAGCCAAGAAGCAATGCTCAAAATAAAGACCACCGCTCCCCTGATAAGTACCACAGCCATTCTCAGCGACCGTGAGGTCCTGAGATCCTCCAAGGGTGAGAACCGCTGAGTTCCTTCCAGGAAACCAGTATGATAAACTTATTCTAGAGATTGAACAGCACACATCTTCCCCTCAGAGCCAGGAATTGATGCTCAAAGGACCAAATCGCCCCCAAAATGAACTGCAGCCATTCTCAGCAATAAGGTCCCAAGCTGCTCTGATAATGAGAACAGCCAAGTTCCTATCAGCGGAGCCAGCATGACAAACTCCTCCAGGAGAACCAACAGCTCCAAACAACAACTCTTAGGAGAACCCACAATGTGACTGTTCCTCTCCACTTCTTTTTGCTGGCAGCAGTCCTCAGGTGGCCATCCACACTCAGCACCATGCTGATTCAGTTCAGCTGATGTTTAAGTTGACCACCGGTTACCAATCCACTACAGTGGCCATGATATCAAAACTGATCTATTCATTCAGTGCATTGCACTGAGTGTAGCAAGGGCTAGGGGAGGAATAAAAAATGAAAGTAATATGAGAAAGAAAGGAAAGAATGAAGGGAGAGAGAAGAAAAACAAAAAGGAGAAAAAGGAAGGAAGGAAGGAAGGAAGGAAGGAAGGAAGGAAGGAAGGAAGGAAGGAAGGAAGGAAAGAAGGAAGGAAGGAAGGAAGGAAGGAAGGAAGGAAGGGTGGAAGGGTAGAAGGAAGGAGGGAAGGAAAGAAGGAAGGAAGGAAGGAAGGGTAGAAGGAAGAAAGAAAGGGACAAAGAAAGAAACAAAGAAAGAGAAAGAATGGTCAGGCACACACAGTTGCACATGCCTATACCCCCAGCAATTGGGAGGCTGAGAGATACAGGAGAATCACTACAAGTCCTAGGCCTGTTTGGGCTACAAAGTAAAACAGTCTCAAACAAATGAATGCATGCAGGCACAAAAAGGGGAAAAAAAAATCACCCAGAGGACGCGGGATCAGCTGGGAGGAAAACAAAGTCCAAGGATAAAAAACCGCAACCTAGGACAAGCCCCTTTTCAGTTACCAACAACAGAAGGTTCCTGAATTTCATACAGAATCAGAAAACACCAAGAAGAGTCCAAGAACTCAGGGCAAAAATGTAACATTAGAAGCACAATAGTAGACTTCAGGATCTTCAGCAAATCCATAGTAACAAAAGCAACGTGATACTGGTACAAAACAGAAATGTGGTGTGATGGCATTGAGCAGAAACACAAAACCCACCCTGTGAAAATGGGCATCTGAGATGAACACTCAGTTCTCAGATGAAGATATACAAATGGCAAATCAATACATGAAGAAATGTTCGCCATCACTGGTCATTCGAGAAATGCAAATTAAAACAACATTGAGATATCATCTCACCCCTGAAAGAATAGCTGCCATCAAGAAAGCAACTGATAACAAATGTTGGTGAGGTTGTGGGGAAAAAGGACACTGCTCCACTGTTGGTGGAAGTGTAGACTGTTGCAACCACTATGGAAATCAGTATGGAGACTTCTCAGAAGATTAGGAGTGGAAGCTCCATTCAGCCCAGCTATTCCCCTCTTGGGTATTTTCCCAGAGGAACTGAAAACTTTGTATCACAGTGATATATGTGCACCCATGTTCATAGCAGCACAATTTGTAATAGCTAAGTCTTGGAAACAACCAAGATGCCCATCAACTGCAGAGTGGATGAAAAAGTTGTGGTATTTTTATACAATGGAGTATTACTCAGCTATGAGGAAGGATGACCTTGAAACCTTTATAGGTAAATGGAGACAACTTGAAACTATCCTCATTAGTGAAATAAATAAGAACCATATTTATAAATATCACATTGTGTCTCTAGTGTAAAAAATAATAATAACTGTAGGAGTAATAAAACCCAAAATGTGTAATTGCTACTGTAAATAAGAGAAGAAAAGAAAGTGCTCTAAAGGATATAATTGCATGTATGTTTAAGTGTGTAAGATGAATGACCATATTACTGTATTTGTGTTATATCATGGAGGAGAACTGTTGACAGTCTCATGCTTGAATGTGTACTTTGTATGTTTTAACTTTGTAACTTGAACAACTATTTCCAAGATGACAGTATGTAAGTTATCAAGTAATGACTTCTCAGTATTTTTTGTTCTTTTCTCCCCCCCCCTTGGAATCTTGTATTGTTGCTACCCCTTTTTCTATTTTGTTTGCTTTGTTGTGTTTTGTTTTTAAATAAAATTTTTTAAAAAACCAACCCTGTGAACTTCAGGCATCTGATTGTGGACAAAGGGGTCAAAAATATGCTGGAGAAAAGACAGTCTCGTTGACAAATAGTGCATGGAGAATTGGATGCCCGTACACAAAAAACTGAAATGAGACCAGTAGCCCTTGTCTTGTTCTAAAATCAAAGTAAGTCAAGGATGTAGATATAAAAACAGAAACATTGAAAGTACTGAACAATAACACAGGGGAAAACTTGAAGCTATAGACACAGGCAAAGACTTCTTGAACAGGACTCCTAATGCATGGGAAATAATGAGTTACCAAATTAGAATCTTCTGCAGCAAGCATGGTGGTGTATGCCTGTAACCCTAGCACTTGGGAGGCTGAGGCAGATTGTTGTGAGTTGGAGGCCAGTTTGGGCTACCAGGTGAGTTTAAGGCCAGCCTGAACTGCATAGTAAAACCCTGTCTCAGACAAAAAAAAATCTTCCGTAAATCTAATGGTCAATTCATCAGAAAGAAATAGTAGGTGAGTATGGCAGACTTTAGGGGGCCCGCAGGAGAGAGACCCTGGTGCCTCGGGACCTGCACTATGTGGTCCCCTCTGGGTGCCAGGAGAACAAGGAACTCCTCCCCTCTCTGGGGGGTGACTGTGATCCTGCCTACATGTGGGCTGAGAATCAGACATCTCATGTCATTCTGTCCCCTGTCCCATGTCCCCCCCCCCTTAGCAAGTGGGAGCCAGTGAACTACACATCTTGTGAAAAGATTGGCTATGTTATTTAGTATGAGCTCCCCATTTGCAAAGATAAGGACAACCATTTGGAAGAAAAGAAACAATATGACAGATAGTGAAGATCTCTGGTTGTCTAGCTTTGAAATTTATGCTTTCTTATGTCCCATTCTGTTCTGTTTTTTTGTGTTTAATTTTACCCCCTTTAAAATAAAATTTTTTTTAAAAAAAATCTTCCGCAGTATGAAGGAAACAATTAACAGAACAGAGTGACAGATCATTCAATGGGAAAAAAATACTTGCTAGGTATGCTTGTGATAGAAAACTAATATCCAGGATCTAAAATACACACACACACACACACACACACACACACACACACACTCTCTCTCTCTCTCTCTCTCTCTCTCTCTCTCTCTCTAAAAAACCAATCAAAAAGTGAACAAATTAACTGAATAGATTTCTCAAATGAAAACACATAAAAAGTATATGAAAAATGTTCAACATTCCTATCCATTAGAAAAATGTGGATCAAAACACAAATGTGGATCAAAGCCCTGTCAGAATGGCTTAATTTGCTGAAAGATCGAATAAGTACAACTCTTGAAGTCCTAGGCTTGGGAAGGACTTTCTGAATAGAACCTCAGAACCCCAAAGGAAATAGCACCAAGAATCAGCAGATGAGATTGCATCCAATTAAAAAAGCTTCTGTATAACAAAAGCCAACAACCAACAGAGTGAAAAGACAGCCTATAGAATGGGGAAAATTTTTTGCTAGGTATTTCTCAGACAGAGGACTAATATCTGAAATATACAAAGAATTCAAAAAAATTAGGCCCCCCCAAAAAAACAAAAAGCCAAATCAAAAACTAGGCAACTGAAATGAAAATATTTCATAAAAGAAGAAATACAAATGGTCAATAAATATACCAAAAAAATCTCAACATCACTGGCCGTTAGGAAAATTCAAATTAAAACATCATTTACCATCTTACCCCAGAAAAAATGGCCATCACCAAGAAATCAAATAAAAAATACTGGTGAGGCTGTCAGAAAAACAAAACCCTTTTACATCATTTCTGGGAATACAAACCACTATGGAGATTCCCCAAAACACTAAACCTAGGAATTTCATTTTACCTAGCTATTCATTCCCCTTCAGAAATCATCCCAAAATAGTAAAAGATATCATATCACAGTGATACATACCCATGTTTATAGCAACACAATTCATAATAGCTACATCTTGGAAATGACTTTCCAATATTTTGCCAAGATTTTGTCAACAGATAAACAGGTAAAGAAAATGTGGTACTATTAAAGACAATGGAGTAATACTCTGCTTTAAAGAAAGATAAACAGATTAACCTTGAGACCACAATGTTAAGTGAAATAAATGAGACCCACAAGCTTAACTATCACATGGTTACTTTTATATTAGAAGCCAAAAATATAGATAAACAGCTAAATAAAAGATAGGTATCAGAAGTAGGGAGATAGAGCTTTCTCAAATGGGAAAGAGATCAAGAAGAAGAGAGAGCAGGGACCAAGGAAAAGGAAGGAGATGAAAAAGGAGTGAAGCTCCTGAGATCTGCGCCATGTTGGAACTTAGGGCGTCGAGCCAACCAGTAAGCAGCCTGCCGCCCTGGTAAGTGACTGTGCTCTGGCAAGCCGCAGCCACCCCAGGGTGGGGAAACAAGAAGCAAGAGCGTTTCCTGAGATCCGCGCCATGCTGGAACTTAGGGCGCTGAGCCAACCAGTAAGCAGCCTGCTGCCTACCGGGGCGCAGGCTTAGAATCAAACATACCACTTCCCCCCACCCCCCGTTAACAGTTGGGATCCAGGGATCTGGGAATCTCTTAGGAGGTGACCATATCTGGTACAGCAAGTCAGGGGAGTTTCCTTCTACTATCTCTTAAGGCAGATATTTTTATCGCCGTTTTGCTTTGTCCTGATTAACGGTGTTGCTCTATTCAATACTCTGTGTTGATGTGTTCTATAATGTTGCGTATTTCTTTGATTTTGCTGTACCTAGTAGAACAACTATTGTGAAGACAACGAGATGTACAGTGTTGCCTGTTACTGTTGTCCTGGTGACCTGCTGTGATGTTCTGTGCCAATTTCACTATACTGTCTCAATTGGCTTTATTCTATCCTGTTTTTTTGTAACTGTTTGCAGCCTCACTGTGTGTTCACTTTGTATGCCCTAATTTTGTAACATGAACAGCTATTTCTGGGAGGACAGTATGTGGTTTGTCAACTAGTGATTTATGGGGTTTTTTTGAGGTTTTGTATTGTTTCTACCCTTTTTTCTGTATTGCTTTTTTTTTCTCTTTAAATAAAATTTAAAAAAAAAAGAAAAAAGAAAAAGGAGTGAAGTTTATGTGTTATGTCCATATACCACCTCCCCACAAGGAGCGCAGACATTGTATACCACAAGCACGCATTAAGAAAAATAAATTATAAAAAAAAAAACGTAAAAGAAAAGAACAATGCCAGTAGAGATGAAGGATGCAGGGGAAAAAAACAGCCTACACTGTTGGTGGGGATGTAAACCAGTACCGCTATAGCAATTAGTGCGGAGAGTCCTCAAAGTTCTAAACACAGAAATGCAATCTCATCCAGTTATAAGCACGAGTATCCATGTATCCCTAGCCTGTGATACATGATACATGTATACTCCTGTTTATAGATGGAAGTTGTAGAAACAGTCTAGATGCTTGGCAACAGATAAATGAAGAATATGTGAGATATATATATGTGTGTGCATATATATATATATATATATATATATATATATATATATGATATATAGAGAGAGTAATATCACTCAACCATAATAAAGAATGCAATTATACCTTTTGTCAGAGAACAGAACTAGAAACTATGATGTTACATGAATTTACTTAAACTTATAATGTTAAATATAGTAATACAGTTATGAGAAACCTAAAAAAATACACAAATTAATAAACAATAAAATAAAGCAGTGATGACAAGAAACCAAAAAGTAGACTTCTGCAGCCAGGAAATGGATCAGCAGGATGGAGAAGCAAAGCCAGAAGTGGGTGACAGGATTGAAAATGCTCAAGGTGCATTAAATACATGTACCAGCTTTCCAAAATAAATGCTGATTTTAAAAATGACCATAGTTTACAATCACTATGTAAAAATACCTTCAGTGAGGTATTCTACTCTATGCCCCAACCCCATTCTAAATTTCTCTGAACTCAGAATACCCTGGAACTCATTCATAGAATGAGTCCTAACTCCATTACACATTTTTTGGTTTTGATTTCTCACATGTGGATTTTCCTATGGTATCTTATTTACCTAAAGGAGCCCATATACTTTTCTAAACTCTAGAAATCTATATGATTCATGTCTCCGGGTTCATGCTCTCAGAATTCTTATAAATCCAAACACTTGGTACTTCTTTCTCATCACTCCAGTAGACAGTAACATGTATTCTAGCCCCATGAACTTGGAAAAGAGCCTTAGTTTATGTTTGTGTCAGTAAGTCAGTCCAGGGCTAGATATTCTTTGATGTCACATTGCTGAGGAAATAATCTATCACTTCAGTGATCAGTATTTTTTAAAAATCACATTCTAAGCCATGGTGGCATGGGAGGCCGAGAAAGAAGGATTACTGTGTTCCAAACCAGCCTCAGCTGTATAGTGAGTTCAAGGCCAGCCTCAATTACATAGTGAGACCCTGTCTGTTGGGAGCCAGTCCTAATGGGCATGCACGCAGGATGGCGCCCGCACTCCGCCTATACCGCTCCCCTGCCCATCGTGTGCCCAAGATGGCGCCTACATCCTGCTTCTGGGTTCTTGCTCAGGTTGCAACCAGCACCAAATATGGCTACACACAATCTGCCCCGCGCTAATGGCCAATAGCTCGCCTCCACGTAGAACCCTTCGATTGGCTATAGACAGCTTATAAGCTTAGTGTAAGGAAGTGCTCGTTGCACAACACGCAGGGAGCCGTCAAG
>PVJX010007699.1:10065-69646 GCA_004027295.1 Dolichotis patagonum
ACTTTACATTAAGTCAACTGGACATCAACAGTAGCTAACACCATATCTCTTACTCTGCTATAGTTGAGCATAGTTTCAAATACAATAATATCAAACATAACACAATAGTATAAAGCCATGCATAGAGTGAAAGAATTACAGGGCTTTCTGAACCGAATAACAGAAAATGTTCAATGGGTACTATAATATCTCATTTTTGTTAAAAAAGAAAAAAAATTTGTTTGAGCTATCACACATATTCAAATTCCAATAAGACACAATGTGATAGAACCAATGGTAGTAGATAGAACCAATTTTTGTTCTGTATATGTTTTTTAATAGCATACAGCTCCACAAGCATCTTTGGCTCAAAGATATTTAAAAGGTCATTTAGGGTTTTTTTTTTTGGTGGGGAGGCAATGAAATGACTCAGCTGGTTCAAATTCACAAAGCAGGGTGCCTCCCCATGAAGTGTGAGCTGTAACCAGTGCTATTCAGGCTCCTCTGCTTTTGGAGTTTGCAGTTGGAGCTTGTTCACTGCTCAGCAATGTTGCTGGCAGCAGAAGAGATAAGAATAGTGGATGCACCAGGGCAAACCGTGGGAGAGCCTCCCATTGCTTCCTGATTGATCCCTGGAACACCAGACACAGCTAGGAACTGGTCCATTGTACAATAGTGTTTATTTGATGCTCTTTTGTTTTAGTAAGTTTTTTGGAGGGAAAAAAAGATGAAATAAAATTCTAGATCTAGAACTAAAATTTGAAGACTTTTTCTAATTGTCACTTCTCCATCTGGATTCCATTAATAAGATATGAAGTTATATCCCAAAGAGTAAAGTATAAAATTATGCAAAAGTATAAAATTCTTAGTCTTTACTTAGTTGAAATCTATCCAGATTTAAATGAGTTAAATATTTCTAACTTATTCAATTATTCTTGTGGGTCTTAATGTTTTTATAGAAGTATTATTAAAATAATTTTTTTCTTTTTTCTCATTGTTTGGAAGACAGTGATTAGGAGAAAGCAAAATATTATTAAACGTAAGAGATTAAAGGTCTATTCCTCTAAACACATACAGTTTGACACCTGACTTCATAGGGTCTGCCTTTTATGGAGGAACTAAAGGAGGACTATTGGCTGTGGTATTTTGTGTGCCCTTCCAACCCCACCTCTTTTTGCCTGTTTCCAAGGGTTATCTAGCTTCTCTTGTGTGTGTGTGTGTGTGTGTGTGTGTGTGTGTGTGTGTAACTCACTCTCTTGGACCTGCATCCTTCTCTCTGAATTTAGGATGATTATTTCCAAAACTTGCATCTCTAGCTTGTCCCCTGCAATCACTTGTTAGCCATTAGGTTGCATAAAGGAATCAACAAAGGTTTTTCTCATTAAAAACATTTGAAACATTTGAAAAAGCCAGGCTGTTATTCTTGAATACATGTTAGCTTTGGAAATTAGGTCTAAATTATGTATAAGGTTATAAATAAACTTGGTATCATGTGGCTTGCATGGTAAGTTATTTTAAAGATTTTAGATCTATAATTATGCAAAATAATTATGTCATTTTATTTTTATTGTAATATGGTTTTTAATTGTAACAGAAATGAGCACTGAGGACACTATCAAGATTCACATAAAGTGACTTGGTGAACTGAAGTAAGGTGAGAGTTGATGGATTTAGTGGAAGTTTGGATTCAATTTGCATTTCAATACCATTGCATTTCAATAGTATTGAAATGCAAAGTTAGAAAACTTTTTAGGTAGAATTTCTTGGTAAATTAAAGGATTTAGGGGGATGATTGTGATATAATTGATTAAAAAGTATGCAATATTGGTTTTCACTGAATTTAAGCTTGTATGGGTTCAATTTAAAACCTAATTCAATACATTTTAGATTTTATATTTCCCTGAATTTTTTTTGGTATGTTAATTTTGTCATGCTTGTCATTCTAACCTAATGATGATTTAATGTTTGCAAACCTGAATAAATTTGTATGCAAGGAGGTCTGCTGTGCTTTTAATCAATGAAGGTTGAAATTTGGCAACTGAAATGATAAAAAATGAGAAATTTTAAATAGAAAATGAAAATAATGATTATATTCTAGAAAGTACTCTTACTAATGTTCTTGGCCATGAACCTTGTAATATTTTTCTCTTCTTTTTATTATATAATATTTTGAAGGTGACTGAATTTTCAAGGAAGTAATTACCACTAAATTGTGAAGAATATTTAAATAGAATCTTTGTCCTCTCCTTCCTCCTTTTGCCATGAAATCCATGTTCTACAGTTGTGGATTACTTCTTAAAAGCTCATGTACTGCCAAGTTTCGTAGACAATAGGATGTCCTATAATACTTCTTTACTGCAGTGTGAATAAATACTGAATAAATAAATCTATTCAGTTTTGAGAAAAAAATTTAAAGCATTGAATATGTAGTGGTTTACTTATGATACAACGAGAGATGCTGGCTTCTGTTTCTGTGTGGCAGTATTGCCTCCTGAACCATCCAGGGCAGCCTGGACTGCTTTAAGTGGCTGCTGTTTCCAAACAACCTCATGACACTGAAAGACAGTCCTTAAAAGTCAATGCAGGAGATTTTATTGTAGTCCTTCACCTCCATTGCTCAGTGCTCTTCAGGGATATTCTAATGCAAAAAATATTTCTGAAAACTTGACTGATTGTAATAAATGTTTCTTTTTTTAAGGAAAAAGTCTTCTAACATTTTTTTCCTCAGAATTGAGAGCTGGGTTTTTGCATGGAATAAAGAGTTAAGATGATTATTATCAAGGTTGAGGTCTAGATTTTTATAGAAAGAACATTTTAGCACAGTATCACATTTTGTAGTATCTCAAAAGCAAAAAAAAAAATTAAATGATACGAAAATTTAGAAAACCTGTAATTCTCTACTACATGTCAGCAGTCAAAATTAGATATGATTAAGGAGAACAAAAAAAATTATTGAGAGCTTAGTGAAAGCTTTGGCTGAATAGAATTTCCATCTTTTATTAGTACTAGAACTTATTAATGGAGAAGTGACACAGTTGACATCTCTGAAAGAGATAATGTGATGTCAAGGACAATGTTCCCTTTTTTGTGTGTGAGACTTGACAATTTCTTTTACATTCTCTGGTTTGATCTCGGTTCTGAGACATTGATAGGGGTTTGTTTTTACAACTTATGGATGAAGAAGTGAACTTGTTCTTACATTTTACAGAGGAAGAAATGGACTTGTAATAAGTTACCCAAGACCAGACAGTTAATATTTGCAAATAATGTTCACCCCAAATCTATCAAGCAAATCCCAATAGTGCTTTTAATGTGCTGCATTGTATGGTCTTTTGAGTCCTTTTAATGCTTCATAGTTAACTCTAAAATGTTGCTGCAAAGACCTATATGATTTCATATTCCTACTAATATGATTTCTGCATAAAAGCATTTAACTAAGCTATTATTTTATAGTATGGCATTTGTCTTCAGCTCAATTTATCACCTTCATATAAAGATAGGTAAAAATGTACAATGTATTTGACATAATTTCTCTTTAGCTATAGAATGTTCTAGATTCTGAAATTTAAATATAAGAGGCTTCATAGATATTAATATTTCCTCTTGTTAATGATGAGTATTTCTTGTGTTTTCTTTCTTGTCTTAACAATGTGGGTAATATGAAGATATCAGTCAAATGACAAGTCCACAGTGAAGGTCTTTAGTCAATGGTTGTTTTCCTCTGTTAGCATGAAGGAGCTGCATGGTGTGGTGGCTGGAAGTCTGGACTGTGGAGCAGGGGATTTGGCCTGGCATGTCCCTTTGCTGGTATGAGACCTTTTACCCTCACTGTCATTCTCATCTCAGATTCTTTTTTTCCCCACTTAATCTCTTAATCTTGCTTTAGAGTCTTTTCTTCCACTTCAAAGAGCTCGCATATTCCAATACTGAAAATTTTATTCTTTACTAAATCCCTCATTGGTAACACTCCTGTTTCCCTTTCCCATTAGTAATGGGCCATCTTGAATGTGTAGTTCATTTTTCATTAAAGCCTCAACTGATTAGAAACAGCATAGTTAACCTATTTTTTTAAAGATTAATAATCTTTTATTTTTCCTGAGTGAATAGTCCATGCAAAAGATGTGTCACTATCTTGCTTACAAAATGATAAAACTAATGTTTCTCAACGGTGATTATCTGAGGGGACAAGTAAGATCTGACTCCATGAGGGACCACTCACACCTGGGGAGGTCTAGTCAAGAATAACACTAAATTGTTTTGGAGTGTGCATGACCTTTCCTAAGACTTGACTTAGTGAAAAGCAATCATTTGGATGTCCAGATGTGTGGCTAAGTCCAGAACACCTCCTTACACTCATAAAGTATCTGTGCAAGATTGCTGTGAGTCAGTATGGTAGGAATGTCCTGTGAGGGCTTAGTTAATACTCTCCATGTGGCAAGAAAAATAGTATGTTTCTTCTTTTAAATTTGTTTCTTAAACATCTAATGTACATATGCGTATAATACCGTTGCTGTAGAACAGAAAAGTCATTTTCATACATATGTGATTTATTTTTAACTGTCATCATGATTTAATGCCACCTGTTTTGTGAGAGGAAGGTAGTCCAAGTGACACTAAAATTTTATGCACCCAAAAATCTTCCTCCTATTAGAGGAGTTCCTGATGTGTCCCTAGAAGCTTCTAAGATGGATCAGAATGGGAAAGTTATACTAATTCCCAAACTACCTCAACTGGACTATATTTTTTAAAAGCATTATGATTTTGTTGCGGTAAAATTGGCATGCAATAAATGCAAAATATTTGGAGTGTATAATTTAGTCTGATTTCAAGTCAAGAAATCATCACCTGAATCAATACACTGAAAATACATATGCCTTCCTCCCAAATTGCACTGAGCCAGATTCCCTGTAAACTTGGTATTGTGTCAGAGAAATCTTCGTATTCCTATCGTCAACAGTCTCTGATGTGCTATATTGTCACTATTTTCTACTTTTACATAAAATGAAGGCACATGATGTAGTGTCTTTTTGTTTGATCTATTTTGAAAGTCATCTATATTGAATTTATCAATCATTGATTCTCTTTTATTGTCAATTATCCCATCGCTCAGTTATACAAAAATTGGCTTATTCACTTACCTATTGATAGATATTTGGGATATATCTAGTTTTGAACAATGACAATGAAACCAGTATGTACATTCCCATGTAAGTGTTGGAACATACATTTTTCTTTCCACTTGGGCAAAACAAAGGAAAGGAATGGTGGGGTAATATGGCTTAAACACATTATAAAACACTGTTTCCGAAGTGATTGTAACATGTTCTAGTTCACTTTAAATTTCTCTAAGTGTATACCAATGCCAGTAGTTATTAAAGTCAGTTTTTTAAATTTGTAACAGTTCTACTAAATGTGTAAAGATATCTTATCATTTTAATCAGCATTCCCTTAATGACTAATGATGTTGAGCATCTTTTTACCATCTGTATCTTCTGGGATGAAGTATTGGTCAAATTTTTTTAAAGTTTTTAAATTGTATAGTTTTCGTTGAGATTTGAATGCTCTTTATTTTGAAAAGAAGTTTATTGATATGCAGAGATTTTCTGCCAGTATATGACTTGTCTTTTTATGCTCTTTGAATTCTTCTGATGAGTACTTGTTAATTTTGATCAGATTCAGTTTTCCAGTTTTTTTGTGAATTGTGTTTTTGCCATCATATTTCAGAAAGCTTTGGCAGACCAGTGGTCACAGATATTTTTCTTATAGGGTTTTTCCTAGTAGATTGACAGTTTTAGGTTTACATTTAAGTCTGAGAACCATTTTGAGTTATGTTTTGTTATGTAACAGTTCTACTAAATGTGTAAAGATATCTTATCATTTTAATCAGCATGAAGTGTGAAGTCAACCCACTAGGTTTTAAATTCCCATTATGCCACTTGCTAACTTCATAAATTTGAGAATTTATTTAATTTCTTGATGTCAGTATTCTTTAGGAGTATGGAACTTTGTAGTAATTACATGAACAGATTAAAAGTGAGTACTTGTCAGTATTTTGAGCACTTAGTACATTTTTTTGTTTTTAGTATAAAAACACTTTTCCCTACTTTTTATCTTTGGTGTTGTATGCTCCTGTTGACAATAATTATTTGTGGAAATTTGAACTGTGTTTCCAGTAAATTGTGTTTGCTTTACTTACTGTGAATTGTTTGTCTTGTTCATGCTCTTACCTTTCCCCTTCTCACTTTAATTTCTTCCTAGAAGCTTGTCCTCACATACCTCATATGATTTACAGACTGGATGAGGGTGAGGAAACACACACATTTACAAAGGCGCACAAACAACCTTTTCGTATCCAAATTACCAAAACAAGCCAAATGGATCTTCCTACTCCAAAGTAAAGTTTTGAGATTATGTCCTTAACATGTAATTAAGAGAGTTCAAAACATTGTATGTTATACATGGCAGCACTGAGTGTATTTAAAATGCACTGATGAAAAGTTATACCCTGTGGTAGTCTTGTACCAATTACCAATTTATTTTATTTAGTTACAGGATAAACTTTATCAGTGTGAAATCTAGCAATACTTTTTTTCGTTTACAATTTTAGAATAGGAATAAGACAAAAATACTCAAGAGATAATGGTAAGCTTTAAAACCATTTATGTCAAATGTATTAAAATTTGAAATAGTTGAAGGCTGGAATCCAAATTCAGGAGTAATTAACCAAAATAGTTGACAGATGTCAGCCATGCTAATAAAATTTGTATACCCTGAATATTTTTCAGTTTGCAATTAAGTGCACAGATGATGTGATCTGATTTTGTCACTAACTGCTTATTAATGAAGGAGATGATGACTAGTTACAAAATTCATAGTGCTAGCTGAATACCAACTTTAAATATTTCTCATACAGCTGGCACAAATAGAAGCTTCACAAACCTTGATTTCAATTTGATCTGTGCTTACTCTCTTCCTCTCTGATGGCCAAGGAGAAGCAGAATGTGTTAAAATAAGCTCCAAGTGACCTTGTAGATAGTAAATCTTTTTATTTGGTGTCAGTAAGCATAATAGCTTTTATTTTTAGATTCTTTGTTACAAATTTACTGTTGGAAGGCTAGTGATATCACCATTGGAAGTCCCATAATAAAGTGCAAACGGAGCGTTTCAAATTCAATTAAAGCTAAGCAGAACATGATCTGCCAATACAACTTGAAGACTTGAATGCAGACTACTGCTAACATAATGGTTTAATACAACATTATTCATTAATATCATCTAATGTCTTTACTTTTAATCAAAAGACAAGTGCTGTTCAGATGGCCAATGAGGTTCTAGGTATAAATAAGAGATCGTATCAGGTATATTTGATCCTAGAGCACATACTCACAAGTGATAAGGAACTCTCACTGCTGGTTCCCCTCATTCATTCCATCAACCAGCACTTACTGAGAGATTAATATAGGCAATACACCAAACTAAGTGCTGTGAACATAGTGAGGAGCCAGATTATTCCACATCTCTAAGCGGCTTATATTCTACTGCAAGGCAGAGAATAGATACCCAACAATTGTGATTCCAGTGGGTGTTCTGAAGAGTAGGGATATTTTTACTGTCACTGTTACTACAGGTCGAGAAAGGCTTCCTTGAGGACATGATGCTTAATTGAGATCTAAATATGATGTGAAAAGGGAGTACAGGTTGTGCTGTGAGAAGGCACTACTAGTGTGAAATTCCTGTGGTGATAGAGAAAGTGGTGGGTTTGGTAGCTTACAGAAGGCCAGTAAACCTGGAGCAGAGGAGGCAGGTATCAGATTGCAGAGGGTTCTGGAGAGTTAGCTAAGAGCTAGAGCATTCAGGGTCCTGGAAGTCAATTTTAGGAGATGTGTTTTTATGTTAAGAGTAGGGAGAAACCATTGGAGAGATTAAGGGAAAGTGGTGATGTGATCAAATTTCAGTTTTGATAGAACTCTCCATGGTTGCCGATGGAAAATACACTGAACTGGGCCAAACCTGATGTGGGCTATGGCAGTTAGGAAGCAATTACATTTTTTTTTCTTTTTGGCTATAAGCATGGAAGCTTGAAAGAAACTACAGATACCACTGTGCAGCCTTTCCTTTCTGTCTGTCTGTATCTTTTCCTTCATTAAAATAAAGAAAAATAAAGAAAATATAGAAACCTTTAGTTTCTATACCTGCATGGTTTGAATAAATACCCTTGCCCTTCCCCTCTCTAATACACTGCTACAGTAAGTGATTCTTTTCCAGACTGTTAGCTGCATTGCTATGTTTTTGCTTTCCTCCTAGAAAGGCCAGGCTGAGCTCTGTCCTCATTTGTGATATAGAGCTGGTTGTCACCTCCTGTGCCCAAGTCTCAGCTTTTTGCTTGCTTCTTTAAGTGGTCTTCCCCAGTAGGGTGCTCTGACAGTATTTGTCTGCTGTGTAGTTGTTGCCTGGTTCATCTCTCCACTTGGATAACTCTCAGATATCTCCAACTTACATGTCCTTACAGTCACTTTTTATTTTCATTTCCCCAAGAAATTTCTCTTTCTTTTTTTCTTTATTTTAATGAGAATAAAACCTAAAAAAATAAAACAGAATAAATCCAACCAAAACAAAACGTCAGTGGTACAGAACTTCAAAACAGGATCATAGGAAATCAATGATGGCTACCATAATATATTTTATCTTCACAATGGTTATTCATACCATCAGACATAGTAAAATAAAAATCAAATAAAACAAAACAATAAAATTACCCAAAACAGAACATTAAATAAAATACAACAAATCAGAACAAAACAGAATAATACTGGTTTTCAAAAACAAGACAGAAGGAAATTCCCCATATTTGCTGTATTACATACTGTTATCCTCCTAATAGATGCTCAGACTTACCGGCCTTATTAGTTGTTTTTATACCTCAATTGCTATCAACTCAGCCTGTCCTCCAAAGCAACAGTTGCTTATAGGGGTGTGTGTGTGTGTGTGTGTGTGTGTGTGGTGGGGGGAGGTTCTTAATTCTCAGCCCCAGTGCAGGTTGGCTCCCAGGAAGGGCAAACTGGATTCTCTCTTCCTGGGCCCCACATGGTTTGCGCAGCTTATGGAAAGGGCAAACTGGCTTCTCTCTTCCTAGGCCCAGATTTCTTCACCTTTCTGTTCCATTTATCTCTTACTTTTGTATCCCTGTGTTTAGGTGTGCCACATAAATGTTTCTTGAGTAAATGGATGAATTCAACATAAAATTATAGGAGTAAGTAGTCCTAAAAAACAGATCCTTTCCTTATTCTTAAGAACCTTTTACAAGGAAATTGTAGTTTTTCAAAGTTATTTTTAAAGTGGGTCACCTAGAGCTGGACATATTCTTTATTGCTCACTACTGATTTCCTTTCTGCCACCTCCCTATGTTTTCTTTACTCCACAGTCAGTTGTTAGATTGTTACCCTTCATTGATTTTTCATTTTCGATAGGCCAATTTACCCTGATTGGAGTGAGTTTCCTTTATCTGAAGTAGTTCTCCAGATTTGTACAGATAACTTTATTTTCTGCAGTAGGGATAACCTTTAGTTTCTATACCTGCATGGTGTGAATAAATACCCTTATTGATAAATACGTATTGTAGAATAAGCCAAAAGTAATTCATAAAACTATAAGTAATATGGATAGTTAGTATGAATAAAAGCAAACAAAAAACATGAGGTATATATTAGGTAGAGTAAATAAAATAACAAAGTTGCATTTCCTGTTTATAAACTACTTCAAACTGTCCCATGTGTAAAACATTAATAACATCGCTGGAATTAGTATGCATATTTGTGAGTGCTTTGAGATGCAGGGTACTTTATTGTGTGTTTTAATACTTTTGGTTTTGAAAGAATTATGTTAGATCACATTAAATACTATAAAATGTATACTCTGAAGAGAAAGAATTTATACTAGAAATCAACAAGTTACATTTATAGTCAAATTACTGACTTTATTAAAATTTCAAAATTCTTGTAACACAAGTATAATCTGATGAAATTTATGCATTTGAGTATAATCTTAGATGTCTATACAAGTAGATCAACATAGAATGGCTGCAATAGTAAGGGGAGTGTGGGTTGTTGAAACAACAGAATTTTGACTTTCAGTATGATGAGATTAAATCAGCCTAAGCCTTAAAAGGAAATTGTATTTTCCTCCCTCCTGAAAACTTAAGGACAAACTGTTGTCTTGAGTTGATTTACTCACTTCATTGAAGTTAGAAAACAAATCTTTCAATTTTTTGTTTTGATGTGATTTTAAGTATTACAGAAAGTTGCAAAGGTGGTGTAAGATGACCCTGTGCTCCTATTGGTTGCCCAGTGAGAGCTGCTTATGTAACCATAGACATCAAAATCAGGGAACTAACGTGGTAGAATTTGTGTAATTGTGTGTCACTTTTCTTGGAAGCTCCTTGCTCTCCTTTGTTGATATTTACCTTAAATATTTCTTCGACATACATTAGAACCACAACAGATAATGCTATATTTTTTTATTTCAACTCTAAAATGGACTTTAGAAAATTTGAGTGTCTGTTAGACTTACCCATAATTTTGCTTCTTCTATTGTTCTGTATCTTGGTATGTGTAATGTATAGAGATTTTAGCCTCAATTAGCTGGAGAAATAAGGAGAAATGTGTCTTCTCAGATTTGGTGTGGAGCCAGAGTTGGAGAGCTCTTTTTAGTGACTATATTTCTTTTAGGTGAAAGTAATGTTCGGCTAGTTTAAATTGTATTTGTTTTATGAATGTTTGTATTTTGGTTTGTTTTTTGAATTTTAAAGCCTTGGTATACAGCTTGAATTTTTAAATTATATTGGTTACTGTAATTCATTGAGTACTTGCTATGTGCTTGGCATGGTGCAGCCTATCTCTAATATTCATAAAACATACATATTAGATTGTATTTGGTATATTTGTGGATGAAAAATCTGAGGCTTAGGAAAAAATTAAGAAATGTTTGAGTTATGGTGGTAAGGTAGATATATATAATTCTAAAGTATTTGTACTTTGCCTCTTTCATACAACTGTAGAAAATTGAATAACTTCCTACAATTAGGAGGAGGAAGAGAGAAATCAAGGAAGGAAGGAGTTGGGAAGGGTGACATACCCTTTCACCTCATATCCACCGTCACCTGCCTCCTCTGACCAGGCTTTACCTCCCAACATCACACTTAGCTATAAACTCATAGGTGGGCTAATCCATTGAGGAGTACCATGCTCCTATGATGTAATCATCTCCCCAAAGCCATATCCATGTGATTGATAAGGATTTGGGGGGACATCTACATATAAACCAGAACAATATTTTTATTCCTACATAGCTGTGCTTTTGTTTTTAAAGAGTGTATTGCTGATAATGAGAGTACTAAGTCAAAAGATGTGTATACTTAATTTTGTGTATATATTGCTAGATTTCTTTCCCAAATGTTTATTTTTACCTCAATTCATATTCTTGAGAGTGTCATATAAAAGGATTCCATTTTCTTACCTGTTTCATGGTACTAGTTACCATCTCTCTAATTTATGCTAATGTGATGGGTGAAACATTGTTCTCATTGATTTAACTTATATTTAGTGAACATTGTGAAGTTGAACATTTTTCATATTTATTGACTATTTCTGTTTTGTCTTCTGTGAATCTATGCTATACTGTATATTATTTGCCCATTTTTTGTTGAATTCTTTTATTTATGAATGTAAGAGTACTTTCTACATTATGTGTATCCTGATATTTGAGAAATATTTTTCTCAATCTGTAGCTTTTTTATTTGTTGAGGATATTTATTGACATAGAATTAAAGGTAGATAATCACATTTTCCGTCTTTATCAGGTATATTTCCCATTTCTCTTTTATAATATTCTTTCAAGTTTTCTTATGGGGAATGTTATTATCTTTTTTATATGGAAATTTTAAATTCATCTTGAATTTACCTTTATATACAGTGAGATACGGAAGCCACATTTTGCCTTTTTCTGGATATCTATTCATTTATTATGGTAATGCCATTTATTAAAGACCATCCTTCCCCATCTGAATTTAAATGCCATCAGTATTTTAAAAAAATATTTAAATGATAACATTTTCCCCCAGCTTAACCCATTTTCAGTAAGGTAATGACTTTTTAAAAGCAGGATTTAGTAAATTGTAAAGGTTATTTCTCTTTACTCAAAATGTCAAATGCTACCTATACTCTTTATTGTTACTGAATAAAATTGCAAGCACAAGAAAGATTATTGCTGTGAACAAATCCACTAATCAGGATATAACTTAACAATTTTAAAACTCTGCATATAAACCTGGAAATTTGGGGTATTCAGTTCTACAAAGCAATAATGTACAAGTACCATGAAGAAAGGCATTCATGAAATATAAGACAGGAAGAGTATTTTTCCTGTTCAGACATGTGAAAAATCAGGGTCCATCAAAGACTTCTTTCTTCCTTCATACCCGAACTCTCCAAGCAAGGCGATGTGTGTTATATGGCATTGAGAGTACCTCAAAGCTCAACTCATGGAGAACTCTGAAAGCAAACTGCCATCTTCATGGTATTATTTTAGGTTCCTTGTTTAAGTATACCCTGCACAGGAGAAATCAAATTCAAGTATATATTACTTGCACTCATTGTTGAAATAAGTCCTTGTGCTTAGTAATGCAGTAGCATACTGTCAAAAATCATCTACTTGGGGGGTGTTGATTGGATTTATCTGCTGTCATACAAATAGCGGAAGATAGAAAACAACTTCAATGTGTTTAGTAGAGAGGTAGTTCAAAATTTGCATCAGTTAAGATTTGAGAGGATTTAGTTACATACTGCATCATGATAAAGATTTATCCTTTTTATACCATGAACTCTTTTTCTGAACAACTTGATTATCCAGCAGTAAGGATTTGAGCAAATATAGTATGGTACATTCCTAGGAGTGTAATAGTATTAGATACTGTCTTATGGTTAGTTATAGTAATATTCTCACAGAACTGCATTTCATTATCAAGCAGTATCAATAGTGGATATTCAGTATTTAAACTCAAGCGACATTAAGCATGAGAGGGTGCTTTTATAACTAGTTTATTTATTCATTTGTTTATTCAATAGATATTTTGCAAGTATCAGCTATTCTTTAGGCATTTTCTGAGGTTCTGGGGAAGAAAGATAAAGAGCATAGTCATTGCCTTTCAAAGTGTAACCAAATCCTCTCAAATCTTAAAGGAAGTGCCTTCCTTTAAGTTCCTTAAGCTAGTGGACAAGTGAGTTCTATCACTGCAATATTGTGTAGTAATAGAAGACTGGCAGGGTCCTGTGAGAGTGTATAGGAGGGAAACAAATCAGATTGGCTGTGGAGCATTGATAAGGCTTCCTGGGCATGGTGACTTTCAAGGTGAGGTCAAAAGTAAGGAAGGAATTAACCAGGCAGAAGGGATAAGGAGTATTAGAGGGTGAGGGAAGCTGTCAGCTAGGGGAGAATAGTAAGTACAGACATTGGAGAAGAGCTGACTGTACTGCGGGCAGTAAGGATCAAGTTCATGTTTAGATACTTGGATCATTTGTATGTGCACACTTAGCAATATGAGAGATGGTGCATAGAATTTCATAGTAGTGAGGAAGACTTCTTATCAAAGCTGAAGAGACTGGGTTTATCCTTGAGAGGGAATTTAGGCAGAAGGCTGATCCCTTTAACTCTGCTGTTGAGAAAGATTTCTCTGGAGATAGAGTGAAGCTCGGGTGCTGTTAGGTTCAGAGTCAATAGGATGGTAGCAGAGTCACCTAAGAGAGAAATGTTTTGGACAGATAAAGCAGAATGGCTTGAGGAGGATTTAAGAAGCAGCATTACAAGACATAGAAAAGGAGAAAAAGAATCTAGGAGGATGCTCAGATTTCTGATTTAAAGCAAGTGAATATGTGGGGATTTGATTAGTGAAAACCAGAGAAGCAGTGAATTTGGGAATGGGAGAATTGTGTTTTGGAGTTACCATGTTGAGTCCTTTATAGAGTTACCCATGTTGAGGCCTTCATGGACTTGTGTGGAAAAATGAAGATATCTTATTGGGGAACTGACGTTATGTTATCTTAGCACATGAGAGCATTGGAGATTTAGAATTATCAACATTAGGAGTGGTTTTAAATCTTGAGATATATGAAATTGAGTGTTTGCATGAATAAAGACAAAGGCTGAAGGAGGAGACATTTATGGTGTAGGGAAAGGTTCTCAGAAAGACAACTGAGAAGAAAAAGACAGAGGAGTAAGAAGAACAGAGGAATGGTATTTTGTAGAAGCCTGACAAAAAGTTTCATAAGGGAAGCTGTAGTCCTCATCAGATGGCACTGGGAGCTCATAGCAGCTTGTCCTCGAAGGTGTCTGTTGGATTTGACAATAAAGAGCCTATCAGTGATGTAGACAAGAACAAATTCCTGGGAGGCACTGCTGGATAATCACTCTAAGGGACGGGTAGAGAATGAGAGTGAGTCAGAGAGGAGCAATGTACTGTAGATAATTCTGTGTTAGTGGGTGGGCCAAGTTGTGGGGAGCAGCTGAAGCTAGAGATTCATTGCACATGTAGGGTTAAAGCAAGGCCAGCCCTGAGAATATGGAAAGCATGAGAGGAGCCAAGAAAACAAGCTGTTCTACTCCAAGTAAACAAGCTATTTCAGCTCTGAGAACAGGAGGTGCTCAGGCAAACCATACAAAGTTGTAGAGCAGAGGGGTTGAAATTGGCATCAACCTTGCAAGTGTATACATAAACCGGCTGCAGTAGTTGAGCAGTTCTTTTCCTCCCATCAGGAGAGAGGGCTCCACCGATCCCAGCTTTCTGTGTTTTGTCTTTGTTTTTTCACCTTCTCACTGCCTTTCATAGTCATGGAAGTTCAAGAGCTGCGAAGGTCGCCACACCAAATCCTGCAGTAGCTAGGAGTCTGTGAAGTGAGGTGGTGTGAGGAGTGTGACAGATGAACAGGGATTGCACAGTGCCCTGTCTAAATAACAGAAAGGGTGAAAATGTGGGATGAGAAAAGAGAGGTAACTGAGGTAGCATGGGACTCCTTTTCTACTGCTTCTGGGGTATGAAGCATGGGCAAGTTTGGGTGAGACAGAGTGAGGAGGGCAAGACCTGTTTTGTTTGTTTGCATGAAGGGATGTCTTCTGAGAAAGTGAAGGAAGAGATGGATAGCCATAGACTCTAGGGCAGTAGTGGTGACCAGTGGTGTGTGTGTTACTGTATTTTTCTTTTAAGACAAAAGATGTTAATTTGTGAATGTTTTTTTCTAAACTAAAACTAAAATTCAGGTTTAATTGCAGTGATGACACTTCGATAAATAAATGTGTTTTGGTTTGCAGTTTGGATGCTGGGCCGCTAAAAGTTTTGCCATCACTGACTTTGGGGCAGGGAAGGGTGCTGTCTCACAAGGATGTCTGCAGATGATCATGGTTACCAACCTTGTCAGCACATCACCAGTAGAATCAGAATAAAGTAGATTACATTTCACTTTCATTATCCTTCACTCTGTAAGACATTTTTATGCCAAGAATTTATGTTTAACAGAAGAGTAACTTACTGAAATTTAAACTACAGTAAATATTTGGTTAACAATGCACATATGAAATTAAAGAGCTCTGTCATACATTGGAAATTCTGTTCTGCCTGGTCACTATCCATTTTGTTTCACTCAAAATGTTCATATGTTTTTTTCTCAACTAACTAAAAACATTTAAAAGCCAATTGTATATGACCAAACCAAGCATATGTAAAGGAGAGAATTAGAGGCATACCTAAAGATACTGCTTTGGGCAGTTGCCAAGAAAGTAAGTTTCTTTGCTTATCTGTCAAAGTGATTATTTTGTATGTAGAAAAAATGATTTGTTGAAAACCATTAAATGCATAAATGTAAACATAAACCAGGAACAGAAGAGTAAACTTTTTATTGAGTTAAATTCTGTAAATTTTTCAAGGATTAAGCTGAATTCTATGATTAAAATAACTAAGTTACGATCATTTGTCTGTTATCTGTTTAGCACATTTTAGGCATTTGTTGTATCACTTTTATCCATGGAACAGAGAATTTCATCTAATCTTTTCTGGGTAAATGGTTGGTTCCTTAAGGACTTGGGATAATGGTAGTTGATGCTATATTTATGGCCTTTGCTAAACATTTGGTTTCTTTCTGTCACTCTTTAGAAGCAAGTGATTAATAATAGAGGCTGGCAAGTGATGAGTGACGTCCCTCACATTAGCAACAGAGATTTATTAATTCACTTTTAAATTATAAGGAAAGTCCTACCATAAACATCTCTGGAATAAAGTTAATATTATGATTATTATATTAGAAATGCAAGAACGTTATGAAAACATTTATAAAATTGTTACTAATAAAATGTCATAAAGGGGACATTGTTAACTTTAAAATCTTTTGTTTTTGTAGCTATAGGAAACTGATACTAGCATTGAATGGGCCCAGGAATTTCCATTATTTGCTGAGTGCCTAGGTAACTCTGCACATTCACAGTGTTGGTTTGGTAGGTGTGACTGCCTGTGTTATTTGACCTGTAGTCAGTGCAAATTGACACCTAGAATTTCAATTTCAGACTGACATTTGGATAATACAGTAAAACGTTGATTTGTGAGCATAATTTGTTCTGGAAACATGCTTGTAATCCAAAGCACTTGTATATTAAATTGAATTTCCCCATAAGAAATAATAGAAACTCAAATGATTCATTCCGCAACCCAAAAATATTCATATAAATTATTATAATATTGCAATATAATGTAAAATAATAAAGAAGATAGAAAATATAAAGAAAAATAAACAAATTAACCTGCATTTAACCTTTGAAAACTTTCGTGGCTGATGTGAGGGAGAGGAAAGAAGAAAGTTCTTGTGTAGGACAACTTTCACTATCAGTAATAGAATCATTGCTCTCTATTAGCTCAGTAGAATCTTTTTATTTTTGTCCAGATTTAACAAGGAATCTGTCTGGTGGCACTTGCTTTTACTTTCTTTTGAGGATTTTGTGGAAATGTGACATTGCATTGTTGTCAAACAGAGTCATTGCTCTCATGGCTGTAGCTTTATTTGTATGGTGATTTTTACAAAATTTTGCACTGTTTCCCACATTTGACAAATCTCCATATTCTCATTTAAAGTAAAGGATCCCTCTGCCTTTTTCTTCTTTTTCTCTGCAGATGAGATCTCCTCCATAACCTCTTGCTGTTGGGAAGTGATCATCCACAATCCTGCATGGGGTTTCAGTTGTGGCTATGTGACATTTGGCATCACGTACTACTCATATTGCAAGACATTGCTCATTTATCAAGTTAAAATTTATTAGAAATGTTTGCTTGTCTTGTGAAACATTTGCAGAACAAGTAACTCGTAATCTAAGGTTTTACCATATTTCTTTTTCTTCACCTTCTCTGCTTCTTTCCCTATCCCCCCATTCTCCTCTTCTCTCCTCTGCTGCCTCTTTCATTCTTATCTGTCTCTTCTCCCCTTTCCTCCCTCTTTGTTTCCTTCTCTTCCTTCCCCATCCTCCTCCTCTTTTTCCTTTCCTAACCTCATGCTCTTCCTTTTCCTTCCTACCTACCTTATCGTCTTCTCCATCTTCTTATCCCTACTCCTCCTCTCCCTACTCATCCCTTTTTCCTCCTTTGCTTCACTCACCCATTCTCCTTTTCAGTACTAAAGGGCTAGTTTCATCTCAGGCCCTTTACACTGAGTTACACCCTTAGACTTTTTTTATTTTGAGACAGGCGTCTTTCTAAGTTGCCACGTTATGTACTCTGAGCTTGAACTTGCAATCTTGCTATCTTGCCTTCTCAGATGCCACCATTCCCACATCTGGCAATATGTGATGGAAGTGAGAAGTAGTGTTACATCTTCCAGTTCTTCTGGAAATGTGATTCAGGCACATTTGGATTGACTGTCTGAATTAGTCCAGGGTCATAAAGTAATCTCCTTCTTTTCTTGATTCTGCTTCAATATCTGGCTGTGGGATAAGAGAAAAAAAAAAGGGAAATTTTAGAAATTATATTTATGTGGAGTTTTTTTTTCTGTATATGTAAAGAATTTTGTCACGTTATTGCAATACTAGTCTTTATTATTTACTTCTTGTTTGTGTAGTACATTAAGAACTGTCTTTTTACTTCCTCATAAGCATGGACTCAAGGTTGGTTGATGATTTATTTATATGTGTCCTATTCTGGAAAATTTTTGAGACACTGTACAATAAGAATATATAAATACAATATGTATACAGGAAAATCAGGTCCCAAAATAAAAATACTATAACTACATCTAAAAATTAACTCAGTTCCTGAAATCTCATTTCTAGTTCACTTTAATATTATGTTTTATTATGTTTTTGGGCCTTTCTTTTAGTTTTCTCTTTAAAAATGACCTTTTATTTTGTCAATGAATGTATTTAGATTTTTCATGTTTCCCTATTTGGACTCATTTGTTTGCGCATGTGCCCATGCCCATTTTACTCTGCAGTTTCATCTCAGGAATTCCACGTTCACCAGTGAGATGTAGAATAGTTCCATCACATGAGGAACCCTGTGTAGCACTTTCAAACTAATTGCAGTGGATCCCCAAACTTTAATCCATTGCACTAATGTATCTGTTTTTTTCTTCATTTTTGTCATTTCAGCACATAACATTTCAGAATTTTCTTTTTCAATCATTGAATTTCCCTTGGAAGTCATTGTATTTATCAACACATTTTTATTGCTGAGGAGTGTTCCACAACATGGATATACCATGCTTTATTTCATGGTAGGACATCCTTGTATTTCCAGTTTTTGGTTATTAGCAATAAAGTTGCTGTGAACATTTGTGTATGAACTTTCGTGTGGACATAACTTTTCATTTCTCTGGGATAAATGACCAAGAATACAATTGCTGGACAATGTAGTAATTGCATGTCCATTTTTATAAGAAACTGTCAAACTGTTTTCCAGAGTGGCTGTACCATTTCATTACTTAACTAGCAAATGTTTGAGTAGTGTAGTTTCTCTGTGTCCTTGACAGAATTTTCTTATTTTTCCGTTTAGACTTCTTACAGGTATGCAGTGATAACCTGATTGTGATTGTAATTTGTGTTTCTCTAATGGATCTTTTAAATTTCCTTGATTCTTTTTTCAATTTTAATTTTTATTAAAATGTTTTATTAAAATGTAAAGTAAATGTAAAATGTAAAGTAATGTTTACAGTACATAATAATTACATTTGTTGTGGGGAGTTGTACATATACATACCGTATCTTAATTCTTTTTATGTCTCCTTCCCTCCATCTCTTGGTTCCTTTTCCGGTTGGAAAAGGTCTATCTCCCTAATTTGTATTATCTTTCTTTTATTTTGCTCTTTCTTTATATTTTTGGGTTTCTCATATAAGAGAAACCATACAATATTTAAGGTTGTGTGTCTAGCTTATTTCACTTAATATTTATAGTTGCATTTTCTTACAAATGACTCAAATTTATCCCTCTGTATGGCAGAGTAGTACTCTATTGTGTATAGACACCACATTTTCATTATCCATTCATCTGCCAATGGGCCTATGGGCAATTCCAATATTTAGCTGTTACGAATTGTGCTGCTGTAAACATGGGTGTGCATGTATCATGTAACATGATATCTTTAACTCTTTTGAGAAGATATCTAGGAGGAGAATAAATGAGTCAAATGGAATTTTTGCTTTTAGTTTTTTGAGGAATCATCGTACTGATTTACATGAGTGGTGTTACTAGATTTTATTCCCCTCATCATTGTAGAAGGGTTCTTTTTTTCGATAGTCTCACTAGCATGTGCTGTTATTTGATTTCTTGATGATGGGTGTTTTTTCTGGGGAAGGGTAGAATCTCAGTGTTGTTTTAATTAGGATTTCTCTAATGGTCAATGATGATGAACATTTGTTTCGTAATGTTTCTTATGTTCTGTTCAAGTCATTTTTCCCTCGTATATGTATTTTTTTTTTCCCTTGAGTTTTGAGAGTTCTTTATGTATTTTTTCTTGATTTAATATATCAGTTGTAATGCCAGGCACATGCCTGTAATCCCAGTACTTGGGTGGCTGAGGGTCATAGAAAATTCAAGGTCAGCAGTGGCTGCATAGTGAGTTTAAGGCTAGTGTTATGGTTTGTATCTAGATGGTCCCTCAAAACCTTATGTGGTTACAGGTGATGAGTTTTGAAGGTAGCTGGATTAGGGTATGTGAATGTGTATTAAAGACCTGATACTAGAATTAAAGATATGGATAATGGAAGTCCAATCCTGGGTATGGATGGAACCAATCAGTATGCAGGAGCCTGGATGGAACATAAAGGGGGGAGAAAAAAGGCAGACTTGTTGCTGCTGGTCACTGCTTTAGATACTTACTGTCTTTCTGCCTGTCATACCATGGAGTGTTTCTTCTCTGCAGTGCCTCTCTGTCATCCTACCCTGCGTTGGAACCAGCCCACTATGTCCTGAAACCTCTACAAACTGTGAACTGAAATGAAACCTTTCCTCCTTTAATTTTGGATGTTGTTTATTTTCTCTCAGCAATGAAAAACGTAACTAAGACAGCCAGCCTGAACTATAGCCATTGTCTCAAAAACCCAAAACAACTCTCTCCCTCTCTCTATAGATATATATGTTGCAAATGTTTTCCTGATCTGTAGCTTGTGTTCTTATCCTCTTAACAGAGTCTCTTCCATAAGGTAAAAATTTGAAATTTTAATTAGTTCCAATGTGTCAGTTTTTCCTTGTGCTTTGCTTTTAGTGTCAAATTTAAGAACTCTTGGTATCTGCAGACTTTTTTCTCTCACTTTCATGAACATTTTGTAACTTTAAGTTTTACATTTAAGGAGGAAGACAAGATGGCCAACTGGTAGGTAGCAGGAGAGAGACCCTCTCTGAGAGAGACAGCTCAAATGCCAGAATAAAACACCCTGGAGAGACCCAAACAGATAGAGATGGACTCTCACAACCCAGGAAAAAACTAAAGTGCAAAAAACCACTCGAATTTGAGGTCCTGGGACTACCATTAGAGAAGCTAAGATCAGCGAGCACGGCGCCCTCCTCGAGCCGCCTGAATTCCTGCCCGACCTGAACAAGCGATCGCACCGAAGCGACTGGCTTGAGCCGCCGGAGCGCAGAGCTGAACAGCCCTGTATGCAGCTTGCCCGGACTGGCCCTGCACTCGACCCACCCAGAGGCACCGTGAATTCCCACCGCAGCCGCACTGAAGTCAGAGGTCGGGGAGCCCTGCAGTTCTCGGGGATGGCATCAACACTCGGTGAGTGATGGTAATAAGATCCTCCCACCGGAAAGGGGAAACTGACTGGACAACATGTTGGATTTGGGCAGGACAGCCCTAACTCCATAAGGAAGTGGCTTCAGCTGGTTTCTACCCTCGCTGAGCGGATTGTTGGAATCTGCTTGGACTAGGCCACGGCCCTGGTGGGGACCCAGTGAGTCGCTACAATATTACTTCCCTGAGATCAGTGCACACTGACGCAGTGAAGGCCTGCAAAGGTTGACTGGCCCGGAAGGGAGGAGCTAGTGCACACTGCCCGTGGGTGAACTCTAATCTCTGATAACCTATTGAAGAGGACTAAAGCTCCTAGCCTGCGCCCTCTAGAGGAGCCTTAACCAACAAGAAAAGGGTCTGGGCATTACACTGTACACTTGTATGGAAGGAACCAAAAACATGACGAAAGGGAGAAATAAGAAACAACTCCCAGCCCCCAACCCTGAGAACATTAATCCAGGAGAGGTAAATACAAAAGAGATTGAGGGCAGCAAAAATGCAACATCAAACACAGCGTTAGCGGACATAAAGAGATATCTTCAGGACCTCATAAGCGGGACCAAAACTTAAATATTAATTCAAATTAAACAAGAGATAAGTAGATTAATAAAAGAAGGGCTGGGCACCTCTCGAGAAGACACAGACAGAAGAATGGAGGAACAAAAATGGAGAGAAAAATCTAATGAAGAATTGAGAAAAAACCTAGAATTCATGAAGCAAATTCAAAGAGATTATCAGGAAACTAAAGACTCGATAGAAAGCTGGCAAAATTGCTTGAAAGAAACTAAAGATAGACTATCAAAAATTGAACACAGGCTTGCAATGTGGGGTCATGAAAAGGAAGATCTCTTAAAAATAACAAGGGAGCAGGCAGTAAAGATACAAAGACTGGAAGACGACAAGAGGATCTATAACTTAAGAATAAAGTATGTGAATGAAGAAGCAGGAATCAAAACAGAGGAATTACAAAGGCTATTCACAGAAATTATTAAGGAAAATTTCCCAAGCATAGAAAAAAGAAATGATATGCAGAGGTATGAAGCATACAGAACTCCAGCCACCCACAACCCAAACAGAGCTACATCCAGACACATAATACTCAAGATCCCAGAAATTCAATATAAGAACAGAATATTAAAAGCCATCAGAGAAAAGAAACAGATCACCTATAAAGGAAAACCCATCAAAATCACAGCAGACTTCTCGACACAGACCATCAGGTCAAGAAGAGCTTGTAGTAAAGTAATTCAAGCGCTGAAGGAGAACAATCTCCAGCCCAGATTGATGTATCCTGCAAAACTCTCTCTAGAAATTAATGGAGAAACAAGATGCTTCCATGACAAAGAGGAACTAGGAGAATTTGTGACCACCAGTGCAACCCTACAAAAAATACTGAAGGACATTCTAGGGAGAGAGAACAAGAATATGAGCATTTCAGGAACAGTGGCAGAGATGCCTCAGTGAACGAGGCAGACAGTGGAGTGGAAGAGAAAAATAGAGTTTATCAATGGCAGAAAAATAGAATAGCAGAAATGAGACAGAGAAGATTGGCTATAATCTCTAGTATAGAGGGCCTCGATATACTAACAGAGAGAGACACAGGCAGAGTCGATCTGGAGATATGGTCCATTGAGCTGCTCTATATAGGGAGGCAGTGGGACCCAAAACAAGCAGTGCACCCCATGGGAGTGAAAGGGGAGGAATTGTCTAAAAAAGGGAGGCAGAGGATACTGTTAATGGGGTAACAAGATTTAAAATTTACATTATTCTCACCACTCTGCTTGAATGGATTACGTGCTATTCCAGTTTGTCTACTTACAGTAGACTTGAGGACATGATCAGCTATCCCAAAAATAAGAGGACATATTATGGTAATCATCCCTAATTTTCCTATCAACTTAATCTGAAGCCCTTTATAACTTACACTGTCTTATTATGACTGATCTTATTTGAATCTGGTTTGTTAGATTGCTACTGTATTGACTGATTTTATTTAAATCTGTTATGATGGATAGCATCAAGTCTAAGTGTATAGGCAACTACACTGAAGATGACAAGATTCACTAAGATACCCACTCTTGTTTGATTATTACTTGCTTTTGAAGTCTTATAATGTTTCTAATGCTTTGTTTTTATTAATGTTGTTATACACTGCTGAGACACCATGGTAACCATTGTAGATCACCTTGTATTGTGGTTTTATGTGACTTTTCTGCCTCATGCTTTTCTAGGAATTGTTTTGCTTTATCTTGCTTTGTTTTGTTTTTCCTGATAATACAGAAATGATAGATCTACAAGTAGAGACTCATGCATGTGTAGAGCTTATAAACAATTTACAAGAACCATCTATATAACACATGTTGAAATGAACAACTACTTTTAAGAAAAAGAGACACTACAATACCCAATGCTGATTCCATAATGTCATGATGTGAAGTCTAGCAAAACTATCACTTTTTGTTCAAAGTGATCTTAGCTTGCTTTGCCTTGTTTAAGTTCAACACACATTAAGGTATGGACAGCTGTTTTGAGGAGAATGAGAGACACTATGACAGCCATTCTTGGCTTCCCTAATGTCTGGTCTTGAAGACCTGAAATGCCCTCTTCATCCTGCTCAGATCAATTCCATACTAGGTTGTTTCATGGGAATTCCCTGTATGTGACAATATGGACAACTATTTGGAAGAAAACAAGAGGCAATATGATAGAGAGTGAATATCTCCAATTGTCTAGTTTTGAAATTTTTGTCTTTTACATTGCTTTCTTGTGATCCGCTTTGCTCTGTTTTGTTGTGTTTAATTCTACCCTTTTATATAATTGCATGTATATTTGCATGGGTAAGATGGATGACCATAGTGCTGTTTTTGTTAGATTGTGGAGCAGAACTGTTAACAGTCTCACTGTTTTAATGTCTACTTTACATGTTTTAACTTTGTAAATTGAACAACTATTTCCAAGAAGTCAGCATGTAATTTGTCAAGCAATAATTTCTTAGGTTTTTTTTTTGTTGTTGTTCTTTTCCTTTTTTCCTTGGAATACTGTATTGTTGTTACCCTTTATTCTGTTTTGTTTTTTTTCTCTTTATATAAAATTATTAAAAAAAAAGTTTTACATTTAAGTTCCCTTGACACTTCTGAGTTAATGTTTGTATAAGATATGAGACTTAGGCCAAGATTATTTTTGTCAATGGATGTCAGATTTCTTTAGCATTATGTATCAAAAAGGCTGTTTGTTCACTGAAGTCCTTTTGTAACTTTGTGAGACATTAGATGGGCATATTTGTATGTGTATATTTCTAGATTTTCTGTACTATTTTGTTTATCTATGTCTGTTCTTTCATCAATACAATACAGTCTTGTTTGTTGTAGCTGTATAGCAGGTCTTAATATTGGATAGTGATTCCTGTCACTATAATCTTCCTTATCAAAATTGCTTTAGCTACTCTAGATTCTTCACCTTTTTATATAAATACTTAAGTAGTCTTGTCTATATTTACAAAAAAGCCAATTTCTGATTTTAATAAGAATCATAGTAAATTAATAGATCAATTTGGTAAAAGTTGATAATATTTGAGAAAAGTTTTGCTAGTCACAAATTCTTTTAGTTTTTTGTCTCTAAATATTTTTATTTCCTCTTTATTTCTCAAGGATAATTTAGTTGATGTAAGGCTCATGATTGACAGTTCTTTTATTACTAAAAATAAAGTGTTGAAAACCTTTTGGTCTGCATAGTTTCTTGAAAAATCTGCTATTATTTTTCCATGTGAGTAAGGGTAGTGTTCTCTCAGTGAACTCATTTTTAAAATTTTTCTTTTTTGTTAATTTTTTTGGTGTAGAATTCTTTGGGTTTATTCTGTTTGGGTTCACTTAGCTTCTTGACTATAATTTTATGTCTTGCTAAACTGAGGAAATATTTAGCCATTATTTCTTCTAATATTCTTTTATCCTCACTTTATCTTCACATTTGGGACTCCAGTGATATAAATAATTGGACAGGGAGATGTTTTGCTACAGATCCTGAGATTCTGTTCCTTTTCCCCACTTTGTTTTCACTTTTTTATTGTTACTTGAAAATCTTGTTCTGACTCCAGGTTTAAGAGTCAGTCCTCTGTTATCTACATTTTCTTAATGCACTCTTCCAGTGAGGCATTTTGCTGGTGTTGTAATTTCTATAACTTCATGTTCTTCCTTTTTTACCACTTCTAGTTCTTTGCTATGATGTGTTTTTTGCCTTTTTGGTGTTTGTATTTAAATGAAGTTGTCTTCCCTCACATTCAAATAGCTGTTTAAAAAAAAATTAGTGCATGTTGGTAATACAGAATAGTTATGTTCATTTTGGGGAATTCACACATGTATATAACATATTTCAAACATTTAGGATTCCTTTATTCCTCTCTAGTACACTGTCATTGTTCACATGTATAATATATATATATGCACATGTAACATATGCATATATAATATATATATACACTCATACATATACACATATGTTTTAAATTTCTCATATAAGAGATAAAACGATACTTAAGTTGTTTGTGTTTCTGGTTTATTTGTTTCTCATTTGGTTCTGTGAGAATACCAGATTGCTTATTGATGCATCTTTATGGTAGTTGCTTTAAAAACCTTGTCAGGTAATTAATTACAGCATGTATGTGCCATCTTTGTGACAGTTAATAGTTTCTTCTTACATCATGATTTTTTCTGCGTTTTGGTACCATGTGTTTAAAAACATATCTTGGACATTTTGGCTATCAAGTTAGAAAACTTTTGGTCTTCCTAAGACCTTTTATTTTAGCTGACTTTTACCCTGTTTAGATTAAGGGTCTAGTCCATTTTCATTGATGGTTCCACTGACGCCTTAAGTTTTACAGCCTTTGTCCTGCTGTGGTCTCTCTCATTCACTTCTCCTTAAGCTTTCTGCTCACTCCTGTTGATACTTCCTTAGGGTACAGAAAGTGCTACCTTAGTCCTGGCCCCTGGTCACCTTGAGTGGGGTAGGGGTGCTGCTTTGACTGCTGTTATTGTGAGATTCTTAAGAGATCTCCTTTCTGGTGCTACTGGGCTGGTGCTGCAGAGGAGTGAGTCTGTTTTAGCAGATAAACTTCTAGTTTGGAGGTCAGGCAGCACCAGCCCTTGTTTGCCTTATTCCTTTGATAGGGCTCCTAAGGTACGCTGCCTTTATGCTTTCCTCTAATCCTGGCATCCTTAACTTGTCCATCCTGCACAGATCACTTTTCAGGAAATGGTTTTAGTCTCACGTATTCTTGTGCTTTGTCCCAGTACCATACACATTGTCTCCTTCCCTTCTTTTCTTCTCTCAATTGCACAGCTTTTGATTGAAGTATAGCGTGGTGTACTTATGTCTTTATGACTATTAATTATTGCTTATAGCTGGGTCCAGCCATGGACCAATGTACTATGATGATAGTTCTTCCTTCATAAGTTTTTGTTGGTTTTCTAAATACTTGCTATTAGTTTACCTTTAAACTCTATGAAATTCAGTTTAATAAGGCCAAACATGCTGACTTGTTACCTTTATTTTTTCCTTGCATGACAATTTGAAGTTCTTTCTCTAGAGCTTCATGCTGTTAAGTTGGGCCTTCTGTATAGTTCTTATCATGGAACTTCCTGCCACTGCCATTCCGCCTATCTCCTTCACTGATCTATTGTCTTACTTTTTACTAGTCGCTGAGACAAAATACCTGATGCCCAAAGTTGGGAAAGGAAAGGTTTATTTCTTACAGTTTTTGGAGGTTTCAGTCCATACTCAGTTGGCTCCACGGCAGGGTGGCATGGGGGGGTGTGTGCAGTTTATGGCGGCTGCAAACAGCAAGCGGAAACTGGCAAGAGAGAGAGACACCCCTTCTTCCTGCCATTAGGAAAACATCCTGGCTCCACCCCTAGGAGGGTGTAGCACTGATACCACCAAGCAAAGCACTAGACAATGAACCAATCACAAATGCACAATGCAAATACCTGAGGCCTGGGGGCCACCAACATAAACCATGACACCTATGTTATCTTCAATTCCCTGAATCTGTGTCTCCCTCTTGCTGGTTTTAGTTCTTGTTTGTTGGTGCCCACTCCATGAGAGTTTCTGGAGAAAAATTTTAGATACTTTTAATCTTTGAAAATATCTTTGTTTTGCCTTCACATTTGTATAGGTTTATAATTCTTAGTTAAAAACATTTTCCTTCAGAATCTTCAAACTGTTGTCCATTGCCTCACAACCTCTAGTGAGTGTCTTAAAAAGTGAAATGATAATTTGATTCTTATACTTTGCATGTGGCTTTTCTATGTCTGAATACTTTTATACCACTTTATATTTGTTGCTTTGAAGGTTTACCTTAGTGTGCATTAACATGGCATGGGGCTGGGTAGTGATGGAGTCTTTTATCTGTAAACTGTTTCTTTCTTTTTTTGCAAAATAGATATAATTTTTTTTCTCATGTTTGTGTTTCTTCAGTGTTTTGAAACTCTGCTAGCATATAAGCTTCAAAAGTAGAGAATATTTTATCTGTTGACTATGTCAACTGTGCATAGAACAGTGTTTTATAGAGTAGGAAGCTCATATAGTAAGTATTGCGTGAATGAATAAATTACCTATTTGCATCTGGATGCTAAATCTCTTGGATTTCTCTTCAGATTTTCTTGTCTATTATTTTTCCCCCTTCTTTTGTTCTGTAAATTTCCCCAGTTGATGTCCAAGAGCCCTCTCTCTTGGTCTTTTCCTCAGAATATTTTTTTTTCAAGTACCTTTCAAATTGTGATGAGAAATAGAACAATCAACAGGTAAGCAGTGTATCTAGAGTTGGTTTTTATGTTTGTTATGAGGTTGCGGTCAAGGGTTTTTGTTTGGGGGGGGTTGTTCTTTTTCTATAGATGTTGATTTGATGTGACATTATTATTAATATAATTATCCTTTCTCCAAAGCAGTGCAGTGGTACATTTGCTGTCACTCAAATGACTGTTTATAGGATGCTTTCTATTTGCTCTAGCGAGTGGAGACTTTGTTTCACTATCTCGTGTCTATGCATTTTTACTACACTATTTTAATTAGTGTAATTTTATAATCTTTGTACTTGGCAATGAAAGTTCTCTAAATTCATTCTTCAAGATTATCGTGATCATTATTGATCTTTCCATGTAAATCATATGAATCAGTATGTTAAATTATATCCACAAACATACATAAGAAACTGCTTATACTATGAATGGATTATTTTAAACCTATTGATTGAGATGCACTTGACATCTTTACAACATTGTGTCATTTGAGGTTTTTGTTCTTTCATTTTAACTTTTGTGTTTTTTTCTGAACAGATTGCATGAGAATTTGACGTATTTCCTGATTTACTTCGTTCATTTAGCATTGTGTTTGTAGTACATTTTGTGTACATTTTATATGCTTTCACTTACCATGCTTTTTGTATGGTTTATCATTTCCAAATGTTTTGGGTTCTAGACAGCTTGGAGCTCACAAATCTTTCTTGAGTATGTGTGTTTTTTATGCTGGCAGGCAGTCAGTTCAGGGCTGGGTCTAAGAACTCAGGCACTTAGTCTTTTTGCTTTTCCCTCCTTAATGTGTTAATTTTTGTCCTATGCTTGTTTTTGCCTCATAATTGAGGTGTCACTTTTCTGTTCTGTGTAGGAAATAGGGAAAATTGAGGTGTCACTTTTCTGTTCTGTGTAAGAAACAGGGAAAAAGGGACAGGGAACAAAAGAGATGTCTGCAGAGCATATTTGTGCTCTCTCTATTTTTAAATCAAAAAGGAAAATATTTTTCCAAGTCTGTACTTTATAGGCTGCTGTTTTCTCATGTTGGCTAGAACTTAGTCAAACAGACCCTCCTGACTGGTCACTTGCCAGGGCCACGAGATTGCTTTCATTGGTATAGATACCTTAAGGTTCATATTCTTGGCTTGAGCAGGAATCTTCCCTGCCTCTCTGTGATTCTTTAATTGATTAAAGCTGAGCAGAATAGAGAAATACTGTGTAGGTAAGAGAAAGTGTCTGATGTATTTATTGAGGTTTTATTAAGTATAATTTATTGTAAATTTTCTGAAACATTCTTGCTTCTTGGGTAGCAAAGAAAATAACTTGTACTTTGATTGTTTTTTCTTTGGTTCAAAGTTTAAAACTTCAGTGGGGGTATTTTGAAGTCTTTTCTGTTGTCTATTAAGATGTGATATTTTAAGATGGTATTTTAAAATTGTAAATAGCATTACTGTTTCCAAGAACTCTTGCTTCCTAATGTGTTTCACACATAATAAATATTTATCTTTTAGAAAAATACTTTATAACTTTCCCTTACTAAAATTATAGGAAAGGGACAACAGCAGTTCATGTGGGGCTGATAACTGCTTATCATATTTACATTTGGGATGACTGAGTTATGTCTTTCCTAAGAATAGTCTAAAAAGGATGCAAACATGTAAATGAAATTATCTGAGAAAGTTTAATTAGTGAATTATTAATTTTTAAACATGCAGGTTTAGTCTCAATTCAGCAAATATCTTTATTATAGGCTGTAGATATTTGCATCATTGAAGAATTGGAGTAGTGTATTTTTTGTTATTTGCTGGTAATTTAGATTATATAACTGATTTTTTTCATTACTTTGTGGTATTCAGACGCAAACAATTTAGGCATATGCTTCTGAGGAAGATCAGGAGTTCTTATAATTTATAATGTATGTCAGTATATCATAGCAATTGATTTATACCCAAATGCATTTGCACAATTTCCAGATTTATTGGCCAGAACTTTGCCATTTTTTTTTCCTTTAGGCCTATCCTTATTTTATAGGTTACATCATCTAGTCTAATGTAACAACTTAAAAGGAATCAGAGAAACTTTTGTTTGTGATGTTAAGTGGCTTTGTTTAGTCAGTTTAAATGAATCAATTAAAAATAACATTCAAGGACTATATACAGATTAACTGTTGTAAACTGGAGAATGAGGGAGTATGAAAATCTGCTTATAAAAACCACTTCTGACTATCCAATTCCCTCATTGCCCTGTTGTCATTTGCTATTTCTAAAATAAGAAGTCTCAGACTAGATTTTTGAGTAAAGAGCAGTCTTTGACAGTAGTGTTTTATTTTTACGTTCTAAATAATGCATGAACTTTAAAGGATAAATCACTGCCAATTTGAGAGCCATACATATCTGATGCGGACATCTGCTAATATATAGATAAGATTTAACTGGACTTTGTACATTTTGATATTTTTGGGGTTTGTAGCATTTCTTATTAAATTTTCACTCATGGTGGTTGGTAAGTTTTGCAAATGTGGAGGGCAATCCAGTCTATTACAACAATCCATTGTTGTAATAGAAGGGTGCAAACCTTCCATTGCTTAGCAGCCCTATCACTCTCAGATCTTCATTTTGCCTGACTTCCTTGCATTATCGCTCATTTTGGGAGTCTTATTTTCAAGTACTTGTGATAATTCTGTGCGCAGTCTGATCCCTCTTCCATTAGCTCCTTGTTTGCTTGATGCAGCCAAATTTGGGTTTTGTTTTTTAAAACTAGAGCTACCAGTGTCATGATAAGTGCATCAAGCTTTAGATAAAATTCACATGTCTCTGAGGAGTCCTATGCTTTTAGTAAGCAGAATTTTCTTGTGTGAGAAGAGGGTGAGAGAAGATATGAAGGAAAAACCAAAAGAGCTGAAGACAGAGCAGCAGCTGCTATGACATGGCATGAGAGCCAGAGGCGAGGTTAAAATCCTTCACCCACTTGGCAGTTGTGTGACTTTGGTCATCTTTTAATCATTTTGAGGTTTCTTTTCTACCTTAGAACATTGTAACTCTCTTCTCCTGTCCCTCTCTTTCCAACAGATAACCTCACATTATACTTGTTAGAGAAACAGAAGCTCTTAGATAGAAATTACTCAGTATTGGGCTGGAACTATAGCTCACTAGCACAGCACCTGCCTGGCAAGCATGAGGTCATGAGTTTGATTCCTGGTACCAAAAAAATTAAAAAAAAAAAAAAGTTAAAAAAAGGACATTTCTCAGTATTATGCTTTCTAAACTATTACTTTCCAAAGCCCGTGTATATCTTCAGTATTCTCTTCTTTTGTTAAATATTTAAGGTCATTATCTTCATTTGAGCTTTTAATTCCATCTTCTATTTTCCTAAGTCATGTGTACCTTCAGTTTATCTTTTCCCTCTCTTGAGTACTTAACTTGTTAACCAGATTCAATTGTCAACATTTTAAAGCATGTTCACATTTTGCAAATGGGAAGGGGAGTAAGATGTGTTATGTACGTGGATCAACTCCCCATGGTGAATGTAGTTATAATGTACTTCAATTATGTACTAATAATAATTAAAAAATTTAAAGACTCTTCCATATTAAAAAAAAGAACCATGTCTTCCCGTATCCAGCATCTAGTTGGCCTGTTTTCTCTTTTCTTTTTCCATTTACAGCAAATCTTAAGAAAAGAGTTGTCTATACTTGCTGCCTCAATTTATGTCTTTCTAGTAACATTTCCACTGCCATTGTTTTATCAAAATAGCTTAGTACAAGGTGATCAGTCACCTTAGTGAAAGCAGCTAAGGGATATTCTTTAGTTTACATCTCTCTGGACTTCTCAATAGCATTCCATTCATTAAGGGTCATATCTGATTCCTAATATGCTGTTAACATTCATCATATATCTCTTAGTTACTTGTTGCTGGGACAAACTACCTTACACATATATGAGTTAAAGGAGGAGAGGTTTATTTTGGCTCACAGTTTATAGTAGCTTTAGTCCATAGTCATCTGGCTCCAAGGCAGGGCAGGAGGGCAGAGGGAGAGAGCAGAAGAGAAAACAGTTCATGATGTGGCAGGCAAGAAGAAGCAGCCATCAAAGGTGAGGAGGGATATATGTCATTCCGGGTCACACTCACAGTGACCGACCTCTTCACACCAGATTTCACCTTTCAACGTCAAACCTAAGTATAAAACCATCAATGAACTAATGCAGTATCACATGCCCATGATACGATATCACCCACCTGTGAGTGCTGGAGGCTTTGGAAGGACATCTGGAGATAAGCCATAACAGTATACTATGTGTATAAAAATTACTTTGGCTGAAATATTTCAGTGTTTTGGCATTAGTTCTTTTTTATAGCAATTTTTTCTCAAAATAAGGTGTAACTTTATATTTTATACTACATTAGACTTTACTGGAAAAATATGTATTTGTTCACTTTCTCCCATTTAGTATTTGACCTTGAACTGTAGTTGCCATTGCATATTTAAAATAATATATTTTGTGTTGCTAAGAGTAACACTTTTGCTAGTTAAATATGCCATCATGGTAAACTTCTGAAAGGGAACCTCAAGCTCCTATGGAAATCAAGTCAGAAAACCAATGTGGTGAAGGTAGTCCCATAGGAGAGGCTACAGCTAGAGAGCCCTCAAGGCAAGGTGGAGTTGCACCTCCACTCCAGGGTGGTGAAGGAATTCTTGGGCAACCCTACACTGAAGTTTTAATTTGCAGTGTGCTGGGCTTCTAGGGCAAAGCAGAGGCATTCACAGTCCTTATCACTGCATAATGTTCTCCAGTAGTTATCATAATTTCCTCAACATTTGTATAGCACATACAGATGTGTGCTGTGAATAAAAATAGTGAAGCCAAAAGTGAGAATTAACAGTATATGAAATGAGTAACATTAGAGTAACTTGAGATTTCATTAGCTGATAAGAAAGAGGTGTTTCTAGCAGAGTAGTCTGGTGTTCCTGATCATTGATTTTCCTTGTCATTTAATGCCTAAGAAAGCATCCTTTTCCCTTGGAACAGCTTTGCATTCCTCTCATTTGCAAGGTTCATGTGCTATTTGGTTAGTGATGGAATCAAGCCCACTGTGTGCTGTGTCACACACTTCGCGATGAACTGCTTTATTGGGGATTGGAAAGGGCCACAAGCGAAGAGGCATGTTCTCTGTCTTCTGTTTATCTCACTGTGTGGGCAAATGATTTGGAAGGTCAGGAAGGACTATCTGGCAAGTTAGCTCTTGGTGATGTTTGTTGAATTATTTATAGTCTAGGATGGGATATTTCAGGATGGCATCACTAGCTTAGCTATGAGGATAAAAACGCAGCCAACTACAGGGACATGTTGAGGAGAATTTAATGTAAGAAACACATAGGACATATTTGTACTTGGACCAGTTCTTTCAGGATAAAGAGTGTTGTAATCCATCAGCCTTTGTTTTCTGGACTGATGATTAAGGAGATATGGACCCCTTTGATGCTGCCCTAGAAAATGTTACTTTTCTTAAATGGATGAGTATGGAAATTTGTTATTGGATATGACTTGACTTCTGCCTCTTAGAATGAGACTGTTGGACATACTGGCTGCCATGATTGAGCACATCAAACTGAATGAGAAACTGTCCTGCTTTTGTTCAGTTCTTGGTGTAGGGGGTTCCTCTGAGTCTTAGCTTTGTGTGTGAGTTCTTAGAGCTGTGCTTTACAGGGCATGAAACAGAAATGCAGTCGTGCCTCAGAAGTGAGATACTCTGTTGTGAAGTTCTGGATACTGCTTTTCCAAACTGGAAGAACAGCAACATCAAACCACACTTTCCTTGTGTTATTGAAAAATTGCTGTGTGCTTACCTGCCCAACAAAGTGAATATTATCCTATCACAGGCAAGGCTTTTATCTAGCTTATATCTTGACCTCAAGGATCCAGTTGGGTTGTGTGTTGTCAGCTGGATTCGCTGTAAACTCAGCCTTCACAGTTCTTGGCAGGTTTCTCATCTTCATCCACTCTTATCTCAGCTTGAGTATATCTATTCTTTGAGCCTTGTTCCATAGCCACAGTTCATATGAAATTGCTTGTCATTCTTGCTTATCACTTAAAATAATGACAGGCTCCTTTCTATTGTAGCATTTGCTAATAATGACAACTATTTAAATGATTATGATAATCTGTCAAAAGGATTATCCCCTTGCTTTTCCAAAACAAAATCGAATAGAACAACTCAAAGGCATTTTTTCATGCTAAAGGATTTTGTCTAATAATTTAAGTTTGTGCTGAGTGACTGGAGATATTCAGTTTTTAAATTTGGAAATATTTACAACCATCTATGGTAAACATGTATCACCCAATTATTTTCCATCAGTATTTTTTTCTGAATTCATTTGAAATGTACCCACTCATGTGAATATGCATATATATATAAATATGTGTAGACTATGTAAAAAATGCATATGTAGTAAGTAAATAAGACTTTAGGAATAACTCAAAACATTAATAAAAGTGATTATCTCTGGTAGGTAGAATTTGGGAAACTTTTTATGTTTTTCCTGGACCATGTAGTTATTTTCAAGATCTGTAAAAATATTTTTCTATAATAAGTATATATTCCTTTTATAATAAGAAAGTACTCTAAAAATTTTCCAGTAATTAAAAACACAATAAAATTTTTATGTTGAGTAACATTTAAGTTAGAGCTAATGATATCCCACTAAAATTTTTCCGTAAAAGATACTTTTGCTGTCTAATTAAGAGATGTGCTTATAGGAATTTAAGAATTGTTGTCTACTGCACTTTTTGTATACGGTATATAAAAATTTAAAATGTGCCATAAATGTATAATACAAGTAATGTAATATACCAAAACCTTGGTGAGTGTTTAAATTTTAAAAATTTTATTACAATATAAGGCATGTTACCATTAATCTGCCTCAAAATATTCCCCATCTGGAATAAACACATTCATGTCATTCTTGCCAATTTCTTAAGAAGTTCTGGAAGTCCTGTTTTGTATCTTTGTCAGGTGTAATCATAAATCTGACGAATTCTGCTGCCCAGTGACATCCAGTGAAAAGGCAGGCTCATAGAAATGATGGTGTGTGCTCATCTACCGTATTCACCAGATCTAGAACCATGTGACTTTTGACTTCAAAATGTCAAAGTCAAAATGACTGAAAGGGAAACACTGTGAATTCAGTATATTGAAGTAGCCACAACATAGCAACTAAAGACACTAAGGAAAGAGGACTTTTGAAACTGCTTTAGAATTGGCAAGAAGATAAAATGAAAAGGACTATTTTTAGGAGAATTCATAACAAGTTGTCTTTTATTGTAATTTTTTTTTAAATTTAAACATTTACTGTATTTTTCAGTCATATCTTGTATTTGGTTTTTGGAGAAATGGACTATATTTTTCTTTACTTGAATGTGTATAGTTTTTGTTTTTAGGTAGTTCTTTATCATAGTAAATTCTTTTAAAGTTAGTATCTGTTACTAAAATAAACTAGCATTTGTAATTTACCCTTTGCAACTACTAAGTTTTCCTAAAAAAAACTTTGCTTAAGCATTTATAATTGAGTAATTTCCTTTCTAGTTTTTTTGAGGTAAAATTAGAAGTAGATTTAATTTTAGGTAAAACATTTTCTGTTGGACTGCTTTAAGTTATACTTTGTTTTCCAAATAAAAATTTGGTCATTTCCCCTTGGCATAGACTTTTCTCACTGGTTTATATACTGTGTTGATGCTTGCAGAACTCTGAAATGCATAAAAAGTTTATAAGAATGTTGTTTTTATATAGTTTTTAGATTTTCTGGCTTCCTAATTAGCATACGTAAATGACACTGTTACTGTTGTGTTGCTTTAGTGAGAGTGTAGGCAGTTGTCCATGTTAGAAACTTTTAACACAATGTAGTACAACCAAAGAATGAATAGTTACGTCAATATTTTTGAAAGTAAAACATAAATCATAGAATATTCTAAGTTGTGAAGAATTTCAGACATATGTTCAATATTACTTCATTCTTCATGTACTAGTCACATGTCCAAAGGAATTATATTTATATGAAGAAATATTATAGAAAGCTCTTCTGAGCCTTGTTGCAGTTTAGAAAAGTCCACATGTGTTATCCTATAGAAAAGTTTTTGGAATTCTAATAATTAGTCCCAGTCTACCACTTTTAGTGCAATGCTTGATGAGAATAAAGACACTAATGCATTTTTGTAGTTATGACTGACCAAGGGGGTCTGAAGTCCAGCTAGAAGGATGGCTAATTGGAACAAAGGCTCTGACCCAGGGCAGAGCCAAGATTTTATTCTTTTTTGACGAGGGGAGTGGCTTACAGATGAGTGACTGTGTGAATGGGGGAAATATGTGCCTACTGTAAGGGAGGCTTGATAGGAGGCCTGAAATCATAACCTGTATATCACAGATATTGTTTTGGGGTCAGTGCTTCAGTTTTGATGTGTAGTCCGTGCTCTGAGAAGTCATAACCTCTTTTCTCAAGGCTCATTATCAGCCAACAGCCTGCTACCTCTCAGCCTAGTTTACACATGCTACATGGGAGCTGTAGGCAGAGCATCACAGACCTGTTGCATTGCTTCAAAGACTACACATAGGCGGCCAGGGCTATAGCTCAGCAGCACAGTGCCTGCCTGGCAAGTGCAAGGTCACAAGGTCCTGAGTTCCATTCCTGGTAACAAAAAAGGGGAAAAAAAGACTACACATCAGTACCTAAGGTATGCTTATTTGCATTGTTTAAAGCCAATTGAGGGGATATGGAAATGACCTAGCCAGCTCTGTACATGTCAGTATGGGGAGGTAGTGCCAAATGCTCTTTTTTCAAGGAGAGTCATCCAGGTAGTCCTCCACAAAATGTACTTTCTTGTGTCCAACATGTGTTTCTGAAAAGACACAACCAGAAATTGATTACTATGATTTGGGTGTTATCTGTTGACACACTGGGCTTTTCCCCTAATACTTGAAATGATGAAATATTCCCATTAACAATGTTAGGTTACAAGTTGATTTTTTTTTCTGATGAAATTGTTTATACACTGATTTTAAGTTTGAAATTTATATCAGTTAAATGGTTAGACCAGAAATTCTTCAGTAGAAATTAAGACCTACAGTAAATAGCATTGGGTGACACATATTTGTTTAGTACTGAGTGAATAGAGAGCTGTGTACTTAATTGTAACTTGGTTTTCTTGTTAGAATATATGCGTGGTTTGCTTTCTTTACCAGTGACTTTTTTTTAAGTGAAATATCCTCATATCTTTCCTTAAGAAATTAAAAATAAAAAACACAATAAAACAAAAAATGAATAGAGGAAAATAATAAATATCAGAAAACACAATCTCTTATAAAACACCATCATTTTTTCATCAAGATTAACATTTTAATTCTTATATTTCTATAGAAATACAAAAGACTCAGGATAGTTTAAATAACTGATAAAGGAACAAAATTAGAGCTCCAACCCTCCCAATTGTGACAAAACAGCAATTGTGACAAAACAGCATTGATATCAAGATAGAAAAACCACCAAAGTACCAATATGAAGTCCCAAAATAAGGGATGGGTATTAGCTCAGTGGCTTGGCAAGCGCAAGGTTCTGAGTTCAAGCCCAGGTAACCCCCCCACCGCCAAAAGTCCCCAAATAGATACCCACATAACAGATAATTGATGTCTGGCAAAGATGCAAAAGCAATTAAGTGGAAAAAGGAATTGTACCTTAAATAAATTTACTGGAACAACTGGATATCCACATGCAAAGAACCCAGACCTTATAGCACATCAAAACTTTAAGACATCAAAAGTCAACTTAAAATGGCTCACAGTGGGGTAGTTAAAGTAAAGATAGGCGTGGCCTGAGTCATTGCTTTGGCCGAGGTCATTCTCTCTGGGACAAAATACATGTTTTTTCTTTCAGCTTGTCACACTAATGAAACAATATGATGTTTATACATGCATGACATGTTTGTGTCACAAATAAGTACATTCTCAAGGCGCATCCATTTACCTATAAAAATGTCCAGCTTATTCTTAATGACTGAGTAGTACTTCGCTGTACAAAAATGCCACATCTTTCTTGTCCTTTCTTCAGTCAATGCAAATTTAGGTTGTTTCCAAGATCTGGCTATTATAAACTGTGCTGCTATGAACATGGGTGTACATATATTGCTGTGGTATGATGTTTTTAATTCTTTTGGGAAGATACCCAGAAGGGGAATAGCTGGGTTGAATGGGACCTGCAATTCTAGTTTTTTGAGGAATCTCCACACTGATTTCCATAGTGGCTACACCAGTCCACATTCTCAGTACAATAGAGAAGGCCTCCTTTATTTCCACAGCTTCACCAGCATTTGTTACTGCTTGATTTCTTGATACTAGCCATTCTTTCTGGGATAAGGTGGAATCTCAGTGTTGTTTTAATTTGTATCTCATGAATGGCCAGTACCGTTGAACATATTTTTCATGTGTTTATTTGTTGCTTGTATTTCTTCATCTGAGAAGTGTGTGTTCATCTCAGATACCCATTTTTGGATTGGGTCTTTAAATCTGGGAGAACTGATTTTTTAAAATTTTCTTTATGTGTTCTGGATAGTAAACCTTTGTCTGCAGAACAGCTGGCAAATATTTTCTCCCACATTGTGGGTGTGTCTTCACTTTGTTGGTAGTTTCTCTTGCTGTGCAAAAGCTTTTCAGTAGGATGAGATCCCATTTGTTGATTCTTTGTGATAAGTACTCTGCAATCTACACCAAGAGTTTTACCTTTTCTATCTTCCAGCAGATTTAATGTTTCTGTTTTAACATTAAAATCTCTAATCCATTCAGATTTTAGCTTAGTACATGGTGAAATATATGGGTCCAGTTTTAATCTTTGGCATGTGTAGAGCCAGTTTTCCCAGCACCATTTATTAAAGAGGCTATCTTTCTTTCAGTGGATGTGTTTGGCACCTTTGTCAAAGACAAGGTAGCTTAGTGTGTCTGCAGTTGTTTCTGCATCTTCTAATCTATTCCATTGATCTTCCGGTCTGTTTTTTTTTTTTGCCAGTACCACACTGTTTTTATCACGGTATTATAGTATAATTTCAAGTCAGGGATTGTAATGTCCCCTGTTTTGTCTTTGTTTCCCAGGATTGCCTTTGCTCTTCTAGAAATCTTCTGATTCCAGATGAATTTTAGGATTATTTTCTCTAGTTGTGTAAGATATGCTGTTGGAATTTTGATTGGGATTGCACTGAATCTGTATAACAGTTTTGGAAGCATGACCATTTTCACTATATTTTTTCTTCCTACCCAAGAGCACGGGATATCTATTTTCTAATATCTTCTTCAAACTCCTTTTTCAGAGTATTGTAGTTTTCGATGTAGAGGTCTTTTATAGTTTTCATTAGATTAATTCCTACGTATTTCACTTTTTTGGATGCTACTGTAAAAGGTACTGTTTCCCTGACTTCTCTCTCAGTGAGTTTGTTATTCATGTACAGGAAGGCTATTGATTTTTGAGTGTTGCCTTTGTAACCAGCTACATTACTAAATTTGCTTATTAAATCTAGAAGTTTTTGGTAGAGTTTTTGAGGTCTTCTAGAGATCATGTGATATGCAAATAATGATAATTTAACTTCTCACTTCCCTATCTTTATTCCTTTTGTTTGTTTCACTTGTGTAATTGCTCTGGCTAAAGGTTCCAGGACAATGTTGAATAAGAATGGAACCAGTGGACATCCTTGTCTTGTTCCTGATTTTAGAGTGAAACCTTTTAGTTTTTGTTCATTTAATATGATGCTGGCTGTTGGTTTGTTGTAGATGGCTTTTATCAGATTGAAATAAAGACCATATATTCCAATTTTCTGTAGGGTTTTTGACATGAATAGGTGCTAGACTTTGTTAAAAGCTTTTTCTGTATCTATTGAGATGATCATGAGATTCTTGTCCTTGGCTCTGTTAACACGATGTATTACATTTATGGATTTACCATCCCTGCATTCCTAGGATGAATCCCATTTGATCATGGTATACAATCTTTTTGATGATTTGCTGCAGTCTATTTGTCAATATCTTATTGAGGATTTTTGCATTAGTGTTCATTAGGGAGATTGGCCTTAGTTAGGTCCTCTCTGGTTTTGGAATCAGAGTTGTGTGTGCTTCCTGGAATGGACTTGGGAGTATTGCTTCCTTTTCAATTTCATTAAAGAGTTTGAGAAGTAATGGTGTTAGTTCTTAACTAAATTTCTTGTAGAATTGAGCAGTGAATCCATCAGGGTCTGGGCTTTTATTTGTTGATTGGTTTTAATTACATCTTTAATTTCATTTATTGATATTGGGTTATTTAGGATTTTTATATCTTCTTGATTCAGCTTTGGTAATTAATATGTACCTAGGAATCTGTCCATTTCTTCTGTAGTTTCCATCTTATTAGAATATAAGTTTTCAAAGTAGGTATAATGATTTTCTGGATTTCTACAACATCTGTTGTAATTTCACCCTTTTCATTCCTACTTGCATGGATTTGAGTCTTTTTTTCCTTTTTTTTGATAAGGTTGGCCAAGGGTTTGTCAATTTTATGTAACCTTTCAAAGAACCAATATTTCGATTCATTGAGTCTTTGTATTGATTTTTAGTCTCCAGTGTGTTAATTTCTGCTCTGATCCTTGTAATTTCCTCCCTTGTACAAGCTCTTGGTTTAACTTGCTCTTGTTTTTCTAGAAGTTTGAAGTTCAACATCAAGTTGTCTATATGTGTTTGCTCTGTTTTATTGATATGGGTATTACTGCTATAAATCTCCATCTTAAGACTGCTTTCACTGAGTCACACAAGTTCTCGTATGCTGTGTTGTTATTATCATTCAAGTGTAAAAAATGTCTAATTCTTTAATTTCATCTGTGACCCCTTGGTTGTTTAGTCAGGTGCTATTTAATTTCCATGTGTTTATGAAGTTCTTGTGGGGTTGTTTGGCATGGATTTCCAATTTCATTGCTCTGTGTCCTGATAGTATGCATAAGATAATTTTAGTTCCTTTGCATCTACTAAGGTATGTTGTATGAGCCATTATATGGTCTATTTTGTGGAATGTCCCATGTGCAGCTGAAAAGAATGTATATTCTAATGTTGTGAGGATGGAACACTCTATAGATATCTTCTAAGTCCATTTGCTCAAAAGTCTGATTTATTTCATTACTGGTTTGTTGTTTAGTTGATCTTTTTTTTGTGTCAGTGGGCTGTTGAGGTCTCCCAATACAATTGTATTAAGGCTTATTCAGTTTTTCATGCCCATTAATAATTGTTTTACATAACTGGATACACTAACATTTGTTGCAAATATTTTTATGATTGTTATGTCTTCCTCTTGGATTATTCCTTTTACTAGAATATAGTGACTTTCTTTATCTCTCTTAATCAATCTTGGCTTGAAATTCACTTTGCTGCAAATCGAATAGCAACTGCTGCTTTTTTCTGAATTTCTGTTGCATGGAGTATTGTTTTCCATCCTTTGACTTTCAGTGTATGAATTTACTTTTGAATTAAATGTGTTTGTTGTATACAGCATATTGTTGGATGTTACTTTATCCATTCTGCCAGTCTGTGTCTTCTGACTGTTGAATTGAGACTATCAACATTAACAAGGACTATAACATTTACCCTTGTGTTATTTTCCTATTATTGGCTCCTCCCCCCTTTTTTTCTTTTTCCCTTTCCTCTAATGTTTGCGTTTCCTGGTGGATTCTTTCTGTTGGGGTTCATGGAGTTGTAGTCCTTACTATCTCTTTCTAGAATGTTCTTCAGAACATTTTGGAGTGCTGGTTTGGTGGTCATGAATTTCCTCAGATGTTCTTTGTCATGGAAGTATCTTCTCCATCAATTTTGAATGATATTTTTGTGAGATACATCAATTTGGTTTGAAATTTGTTTTCCTTTAGAACTTGTACTATTTTACTGCAAGTTCTCCTTGAGAGTTTGTGCTGAGAAGTCAGCTATAAGTCTGATGGGCTGTCCCTTATAATGATTTGTTTCTTTTCTCTTAACAGCTTTTAAGATTCTATTCTTTTGTTGAATTTCTGGAATCTTTACTACGACATGCCTGCATGTGGATTTTTTTTTTTGATCATTGATACTTGGTGTTCTATATGCCTCACTTATTTGTATATCAAATTCTTTTTTTGTCTACCAAGAAAGTTTTGTGTCACAATGTCTTTGAAGATGTTTTTAATGTCATTTGTGGTATCTCCTGCTTGTACACTGACTCCAGTTAATCTTAAATTATTCTTCTTTGTCTCATCTAGCAGGTGCTGGATTGATTTCTCATGGTCTCTTGATAGTTTTGAGAAATCTTTCTTTTCCTGGTCACTATCTGCAAGCCTGTCTTAAATAACTGAGATCCTGTCTTCACATTGGCCTAATCTGCTCAGAATATTTTCAATGGAGTTTTTATTCTCCTGGATATCTTGTTGAACTTGCTTTATGGATTCCATTTGTTTCCTATGTTGTGCTTTCATAATTTGTTTAAGCTCATCTATTTTTTTTGTCTGTGTCTGCTCTAATATCACTAAGCATGGTATGTATTTTGATAATCTCTGTAGTTATTTGAGAGATTATTTCTGATTTCCTTTTTTCCAGAGACTCATTCAGTTGCTTTGTTATCACTTCGGAGAGACATGGTAAGGGGCTTTCAGACTTTCCAGCCTCATTGCTCCCTTGGTTTGTCTTTGGGGAGCAGGTTGTCTGAGGTTTTGTCTTGTTTAAGTGTCTTCTCATATCTTTTCAACAGAATGCAAAACAATTATGTACAATATATAAATATGTAAAATGTCAATTCTGTCCTCAAGGGTTAAGATTCAAAATGGATTAAAAAGAAAACAGAAAAGTGAGAAAAGAAAAAGAGATTACAAGTAGGTTGCAGGACAAAGATGGATCCAGGCAACTTGGGGAAACTGATGTAGAAGACTGAAGGAAAAGAGAGCTAGAAGTGATAAAAGGTAGACCTGGAACAAAACCATACCCACAAGGAGGTTAGGAACCACACTCACACTTAAACAAAGAGAAAGAGAGATAAAATCAAACTAAAAGAAAAAAGAAAAAAAGCAAAGAAAAACAAAACAAAAAAATTGTTGACTTCCAGGATTCTCCCTGGATTTGCTAGTAGACAGCCTTTGGAGACAGCACTCCAAATTGTGTTACTGTATCCCCACAAGCCAGGAATTGCTTTATGACAGAGTAGTAGACAACTTTAGCAGGCCTGCCCTGAGACCAGACTCATCGGTCTCGCTGCAGTCCAAGCAACTTTCACAGGTCTGTGCCCAGCTGGGATCTGCTGGAAGAATCCAGCAACAGTTCTGGTTCCAGATTTATTCAGTCCATCTCCAAAATAGCTTCAGACTAGTCGCTGCCTCCCACCAGAGGACCAAATCCTGTGCACTCAACCCCAGCCAGCACAGTCCTCCACATTCATAACTTTTCTCCACCACTGAGTCTTTTAGCAGAGGCCTCTGGGGTTGCCAGCCCCCACCGCCACCATGACTGTGCATTCCCAAGTTCTATAGCTCTCTTCATGCAGCAAGTCAGGCTATGGGCAAAGCTACCCCCCCCCCCCGTCGTCTTCATTCAAGTTTTTCTTTTTACTCTCTCTCTGGGCTTCAGTTCAGACTTCAGATTCTTCCTGGATCCAGGGACCTACTTCCTTCCTTCTTGTCTTCTTCATGATGGTATATCCCTGAGTCTAAATGGTGTCTCTCAGAGAGGCTGTTTTCTCTCCTGACTACTATTCTGCCATCTTACCAATGACTTTGTTGTGGGTTTTGTATTTTCTATTTAGTGCCTAATTACTTAGGAATTCTCTAAGTAGTATGGTTTACTTATAGTTTTCCCTCTTCACTGTTGATAGAAAACATGACTGAGTGAGACTCTTTGTTCTTCAGAAAGTTTTATCTAAAGAAAGATTAAAGTATCTGTTAGGCATTTTCTCAAAGAAATGGAAAACTTCCAAAGATTTCAGAGCAGGTGGAGAGGCTTTGTTATATAAAATAGGGAAGTAAGTATGTTCATTAGTAGATTCATCCTAAGTTAGAAAGTAAAGAAATTTGCTTGGCTTGGTATGAGGGTGTTTTTAAAGATCACTTCAGGTATAAAGTATACAGGATGATAATAATGAGTAACTTCTTTTCAGTATAGTTAGTATACTAGTCAGCTTTTTGTCTTTGGGACCAAATATACAACACATGCAATTTGAAGAAAAAAAGATTTATTCTGTCTCATGGTTTTAGAAGTATTACTCCATGGTTAGCTGGATCCAAGTAGAAATGGCATAGGAGAGGAAAGCTGCTAATCTCAAGGCAGCTGGGGAGCATAGAGAGCAGGAAGAACCAGTGAGGGAGGAAAGGGATCAAGGACAGAATATAGCTGTTCAGGTTATACCCCTAGTGACCTACTTTCTCCCATTAGACCCCACCTTCTATTAAGCACATTCAACTATGAACTCATGAGGTTAAGTGATTAATAGGATCAGTATCTTTATGAGATAACCTTCCAAAAATTCCACCTCTGAATATGTGAGCCATTTGAGTTTCATTTTTGATCCAAACTATAACAATTATAATACTTAGCAGTAGTAGCATTGTTGGAGAAAAGCCTGGAGAGATTTCACTGTGTTCTCTAGTTTGTTGGGGCCTAGAGTCCCATAAAGAATTTTCAGTTAGTAGTCTCTTCCAAATCTAAAATTCACCTTTCTAAGATGACACAGAAGCCTCTTTTCTCCTCACTGTCCTCTTCATCTAGGTGCAGATAGTATGTTCATTTCTTTTATGCTAGAGGTTTAGGCGTCTGACCAGGAGCAAACCAGACAGTGTCTTGGTTACTTTTCTCTCATTGCTAGGAATAAAACTATCTGATACTGAAGATGAAGGAAGGAAAGGTTTATTTAGCTCACTGTGGAAATTTCAGTCTATAATCAGTTGGCTCCAAGGTAGAGTGGCATGACACTGGGGCAGTACTTCAAGGCAGCAGCCAGAGCAAAAGAGGGGAAGGAATAAGCCTGTTCTCCCTTATACTGTACACATGTCACTCCCCACCTCTCAAGATGGGTGTAGCACTCACAAAATGTCTGTGCCCTCCTCTTTCACAGGATGAGGATATTTACAAAGGAAGGATCCTTGCTCCCTGCTGAGTCTCTCAGTTAAACTTCTAAACTTCTCAAGTTGACACAGTGTATCAACCCTAACAATCCACCCTTGTCAACTTGGCAACCAGACATATGTCTTTAAAACAGCCTTGGGAGGCATGCTTAACTTAATAGTTTGCAATTTGAACATTATAACATTGTTTAACAATCTTTAAGAACCAGGATTAAATTTATCAACATTATATTACATTAGAAACATAACATTGTGTCTTTTGACCCTGCAAAGATACATGCACATCCCTTTATGCAAAATGCATTTAGTCCATCTGCAAGTGTTGCCAAAGTCCTAACAGGATAGTGAGGACTGAGAAGTTCAGGTCTCAAGTCTCCTCCTAGGTAATGCAAACCTTAGCTGCAAGTCAAATGAAAACAATGTTAAACACTTCTAGCATACAGTGGCACAGGATAAACATTCCCATTCCAAAAGGTATAAACGGGGATACAACGAATTGGGACCAAAACAAGTCCAAAATTCATCAGGACAGATGTTAAATCCTATAGTTGCATGTCCACCTTCTGAAGCAATGTGTGGCAAATTGTGAACTCCAAAGGGCTTGTGTCATTCTACCCCTGTAGCACTTCTGTTAGTTACAGATCCTAAGGCTTTTCCCTGGAGCTGGCTTTGCTCCTTCCTTGCAGCTTTCTTTAGGTGATCCATGCTCATGGCTTTTCCAAACTGCTGGGGTTTCTACTGTATCTTTGGCTTCACACTCACACTTTCACACACTGCCTCCCAGGCCTTTTAAAACTGAGGTGGAAGTCTTTTAAACCTCAAAACTCATGCATTCTGCCTAAAACCAGTGCCATGTGGATGACATTGAGGTCTGCTGCCAGTTGGAGCAATAGCCAGGCTTGCCTCTCTTTTGGCTGTAGGGGTCAAGTGATTGGATTGCTGACCATTCTGAACCTGATTCTGAAGAACAGATTTTCTATGCCAGAGCCATTCTGCAGTCTGGTATGGTGGCCACTGCCATTTTGGAACATGGTCTCTGTGGCTTTTTCTTCCATGGAAAGTTGTTCATTTTTTCAGTTTTGAAGCTACAAAGCATGGGGCTCTGCTGCCTCTTCCTGTGATGCTTGCAAGACTATTTTTTTATGTTTTTGTTCCTTCTCAGCAATTGAGATATCAACTCTAACTTTACAGTCCACGACTCTACTGGAACTTCTTTTCTGGCCAAACTCACATTTTAAATCATCCTGCTGGACTTTTTGCTCTTGATTTGCAACATAAATCTGGCAAAAATCCCCCAACAAAAGCCATGCCACATTAGCCTGCCTAGAAAATTCTTTTGCCATATTAGTCAATCCACTGCCCTTAAGCTCCATCTCAGGCAAAGTCTCTGGACATGATCAAAATGCAGACAAACTTTCTGCCAAGCCATAATACACACTGTGTGGAGTCCAACAACCAATGCAGGACTTCTTTCCAGTAGAAGCCTTCCAAGCCTGATCTCTACTGGCAGGATTTCTATTAGCCTTCTGGTGTTCTGAGCTCTGACCAGAATCTCCCATGCAGAACAACCTAAGGTATTCCAGCTCTATATATTTAGGTGACATCTCTTAACCTTTCCAAACTTCCCACAAGCCATTCCCAAAGGTTCTTAAACCTCATGGTCAAGGTATAGTCACAGCAATGTCCCCACTCCTGGTACTAAATTCTATTTTAGTTACTTTTCTCTTTATACTGGAACAAAACCACCATACACCCAAAATGAAGGAAGGAAAAGTTTATTTAGCTCACTTTTTGTGGAGGTTTCAGTCCATAATCAGCTGGCTCCAAGGCAGGGTGCTATGCTACTGGGGCAACACTACAAGACAGTAGCCAGAGCAAAAGGGGAGAACAAGTCTCTTCTCCTCCCTCATATTGTACATAGCCCCTCACCTCACCCTAGAGCAGTTGTAGCACTCATAAAATGTCCGTGCCCTCCTCTTGCACAGAATGAGGATATTTACAAAGGAAGAATCCTTGATCCCTGCTGAGTCTCTCAGGTAAATTTCTAAAGTTTTGAAGTTGACACACTGTATCAACCATAACAGATAGGTTTGATAGGTTGCAGGCTTCCAAGAGAGAAACACTCAAAACACTGTATCACTATTTGAAGATTTTGTGAAGGGCCTTACCTTTAATAAACAAATATAATATATAAAATCTAACTAGATTTCTATTATAGTATTAACTTAATCTTTTAAAAAGTTACAGATATGAAACTGTTACTGAATTATTAATTTTAAAATCAAATGTCTATAAAAGGTTGCTTGGTTTTCTCTGTCAACAGAGAACACTTGTGGAGAGAGGTTTAATTGGGTATATTGAAAACTTTGTATTGAATGTGAGAATATGAAAGGAGAGATTATGTGAATGTTTCACAAAGGGTTATAGGTGGATTTTAGAAATGAATTCTGAGAGGACAGAGAAAATAAGGAACTGACAGGAGAAGCAAGGTTTCTCAGTTTCATTTTAGAAATTCCAGGATTTTTCCTGAAATGTTGAGGCAGTTGCTTAGCCCTATATTCTTCCATTTTGAGCTGCTTGAAGACAATATCAAATAAATGCAAATTTCTGCTATTATCATTTATTCATCTTATGTTACATGTTTAAAGAGCTGGGAATCCAAGGCATTGCCTCTAAAATATTACCTTCTCACATAAATTGTTTACTGTATTTGTTAAGCAACTATCACTTTTGTCCTTCTTTTTTACATTCCGTATTAGTCTCTGAGTTGACCAAAAAGACCTTGTCAGCATCTAGCAATTATTAAATCTGTTTGAGGACTGTTAGTGTATGGAATTCAAGTTGCTATTACAGTAGTTGATAATATTTTGATGTCCTTCATTTCATTAATTAGTTTAGAAAACTATTTGGATTTCATATGTGAGTCCTTATTAATTACTTGAGTCATGAGAAGAATGAATGAGGCCCATGTATCCTATTAATTCTTATGAGTCTGAAAATTTCCTTATAATTTGTTTGGCAAGAGGAATAAATGAGATTAGTTGTTAATGAGGAGATAAGTGTGTAATTTTAGCATGATATAAAGCTGTGATTGTCAGTAAATATTATTAGGAATCTAGATTATTTTCATTACACCTTGTTTCTTTCTGCAGAATCATTATCGACTTGTGATATTGAAAATTGGATTATTTCACACCATTTTTCATATGTGTTAATCTTCAATCTATAGGCACTTAAAACCTTGGTAGTTAAGAAGTCGTTAATAAGTTTGCAATATGAACAGTCAGTTTGCATGCATCAAATAATTCCGATGAAATTTAATTTTGCTTATTTACACTGTGTTTTCAGATTGATGAAGGTGTTGAAAATAAGTTGAAGTATAAGAAATGTTATCAGCTGTGGGTTCAGAGGCTAACCTGTTGTTTGTTTTCTAGTGAAGGAACAATAAATGACATTGCAAAGAAACAGATACAGTTTTTAGTAGCCAAAAGCAAAATAAACTTTGTATGGTTTTATTTTTTGTAGTCTGTTTGGCTTTCTGCTTTGCACAGAAATTTTACATGCTTACATTAGGTTGAAACACCCTGTGGGACTTGATTTGTGGAATGCAATTGTGTTGTACAGTTTTCTGAAACAAATATTGAAGTATTTTGCATTTGATTTTGAGATACAGTTTATCTTCCTTATGAAAGTAATTAAATCTATGAAGTTATTCATAAATACATTTAACTTTACATGAAGGATATATTATAGTCCTGAACATTTTCTCATGTTTTTATTACTGTAATCATTGTATCCTTCTTTTGTCTCTGTATGTATGTTCAAAAAGTAGTACTAGATATTAATGATTTCCTCAATGTCTTCTTTTCCACTGAATTTTGATTTATTAAATGTACAGTGTGTTAGTTAACATACTTTAGAGGAGCAGAATCATCCATCATAAAATATATGGTTAATTATACAGAGTAGGGGCTGGGGATTTAACTCAGCAGCATTAATGCTTGTCTTGCAAGCGTGAGGTCATGAGTTCGATCCCTGATATCAAACAAAACAAAAAACCAAGCAAACAAAAAATTATATAGAGGGGTTTATTGGGTAGTCATAGCAGATCAGAAAAGGAAGAGTTTGGAAAATCCAAAATGGCAGTCTGGCCTCTGGAAAGCTGGAGGATCCAGTAGTAGCCAATCCCTGAAGGCCAGAAAGCTCACCTTAGAGTCACTAGTGCAAGTCTGTCAGAAGGCCAAAGAGTCTACATTGGAAAGATGAATAAACTGGAGATCAGTGTCCAAAGATAATGTTGAAGACTGGAGCTTCTCCAAAAAGTGACACACTTTCTTGTTTCTCTTTTAATTCTGTCCAAACTATAAGTCTTTTGGTTGGTGCTGCCCACATCTACAGTGTGTCTTCCCCAGTCACTTAACTGGCCTACCATTCAGTCATCTGCAGACACACCCAGAATTTACTAATCTTCCAGGCAGTTCTTACTCAAGTCAAACTGACATCACAATTAATGATCACATGGTTTTCTTCCACAATTTTTGTCTGCAGAGATTGTAAATATTACTTTGTATTTGTGGAATTTTAGGTACCCAGAGGACCCATTTTTATCCATAGTGCTTTTATAATTTTGTAAGTTTTTCTAGATAAGGAACTTGGATTCTAATTGAATAGAGGGAGTCAATTAGAGAAAATGCAGAAAATGAGGAATAAAATTGTGTTTGAATGCTTATAATAATTATTTGGCTCATACTATTTGAAATACTTTTTAAGTTTACTTCAGTAATCTTTGCAGACTTGTGTTGGATGCGTTTTTAGTATTAATTCATTTATCAATACTCTTTTATTATTTCTTTGATTCATCCAAGTTGTTTATACTGTCTTTCTTTTCCTATTTTTAAAATTTGATACTTAGCTCATTAATTACCTCTATTTTAAAAAATAATGTAAATATTTATTTATAAATTTTTCTAATCTTCTCACTGCTTCCTACTAGTTGTGATGTGCAGTATTTGCACTGCTATTAATGTGTATTTTAATTTTTAAATTATGTTTTCTGTAATCAGTGAATTATTTAGAAATGTTTGAAAATGAAAACCATCTCAATTTTTAAAATTTTGATCTGTAAATTATATATGGTTAGAGGATGGGATGTATTAAATTGATTGCTTAAAATTAGTTGAGACTTGTTTTATGGCCCAGTGTGTGGTCATTTTTTATAAATGATTCACAATTGCATAAGAATATCTGTTCTATAATTGTTGGATTCAAAGTTCTAAAAATGTCTGTTAATCAGCTTGTTAATTATATTTTGTCCAAATCTTCAATATCTTTAATGATTGTTTTTGGTTTCATTGTCTAATAATTACTGGAGTATGTTAAAATATTCCACTAAATAACAGATCTATAAATTTCTCTGAGCATTTTCCTAATTTTCTTTACATATTTTGAAGTTATGTTATTAGGTGCTGTGATAGGCAGCTGGAACAAAATATTGGACACCCACAATTTAAAGGAGGAGAGGTTTACTTTGACTTATTGTTTTAAAGAGGATTCAGTCTGTGGTTGGCTGACTCCAAGATAGGAAGGGCATAGTTGAAGGGTCTGGTAATGGAAAATTGTTCATATCATGGTGGCCATTAAGTAGAGAAAGAAGGGAGCAACTGAGCAGAGAGATACTCTCTTCCAGGTTATTCCTACAGTGTCCCACCGCCAACCACACCTCACCTCCCAACAATGTGTTATCTATAGTTCTGCCATAATTCAGTCACCTTTCAAAAACCCTACCTTTGAAGTACCTGGTACTTTTAAGACTATTCTAGATCTAAACCATAACAACAATATATCCTTTCCTCCTCTCCCCATAAAGGTATCTCTGAATCCCTGAATCTGAATATCTCATTTTACAATTTAAAGGCAATGAAGGTAGCAGAAGAAATTACGATTATAATCATGTCATCTTTAAGTAGGGAACCAATCCAGGATTGTTTGACTGCATCCAAATAATCACAACAGTCCTTATATGTGGAAGAAGATAAAAAAGACTCCATCCATTATACCTGAGACATTATTTCTGTTTTGACTGCTTCTACAATCTCATGAAGTTTTTTCCTTACTTCAGTTGCTATCCTCTCAGAGATTTCAGGTGTGTAACTTTCATTTTCTTCCAAGATTGTATCTCCCAGACTTGTTCTGTGTGGGCTAGAGGTCTGAGATTGCCTTTTGCTCCTTCATCTTGACATTCTTTTGGGTTCCTCCCAACAAGCTGCTTGTTGGGCTCCAGGTACTTTCCACATTGGGTGCTTCACCATCGTGTAGGGGTATGGGGCAGACACCCAGGTTCCTCTAACCCCAGATTTACAGGGAAGTAGCAGAGCATGGAGCAGATTTCTCCAGACCTTTACAGCTATACTGTGGCTTCCCTGATGATCACGGGTGCATGGAGGTGGGGCTGCTTCTCTCAGCTTGTGTGTCTACACTAGGACTCCTGCAATGGTGGCAGACACACAGGGGTATATTTGTCAGATTCTGCTATTGGGTGACGGTTGCCCGAAGGCACCAAGGGCTTCCAATGGTGGCCTACAGGTGTACAGGGCTTACCTGGCTGTGTGTCCCTGTTCTTGCTGGCCACATGCAGGAAGGAGGCTTCTGGTGGCAGCTCCCTCAGGTGAATCTGCTGGTTCTCTCTGAGTGCACTGGCTACCCTGGGAAAGGGCCTTCCAGTGGCAGCATCTGGCAGGTAGAGGCGGCTCTGTCTGGCTGTCTCTACCCCAGCTGGGTGCCTGTAGGAAAGGGCCTTCCAGTGGCAGCAACCCAGCAGGCAGAGGCAGATCTGCTCCACTTTGACTTATAAAAATGTTTCTTCTTATACTTTCTTGCACTACTTTGAATGTAGTTATTCCTATTGTTTTTATAATTACTCTTAACAATTTAATGGCATATTTAAAGTATAAGGTTTTCTTTGTAACAATTGAATTCAAATAATTTTAACTTTGGTCTTTCTCTTTCATATTTTTTCTTTCAGAATTTTTAGTTATTTGCAACCCCCAAATTTAGTGCTGGTATTGTTGTCTTATAGACAGTTTTTATTTGGAATTAACCACATATCTAACTTTTCTAGGCCCAATTTTGCAGGCCATCCTTCTGGATTTAGTAACTTTCCCCCTGATGTTCCTTTTGGCATTTTTAGTGTTTGCTTGCCTGAAAAATGTCTTTATTTTGCTATTACATTTGAAGGAATTTTATTTCCTACAGAATTGTAGGGTGACATTTAGTTTTTCTCAGTATTATGAAGATGTTATTCTAACCTGACAGTTATTTTCTTTCTGCATCATAAAATATTCTGGTGTCTTCTGGTTTCTGTTGTTACTGGTGAGAAGTTGTCTGTGAATTGGATTGCTATTCTGAAGATTGCCTTTTTGTCTTTGGTGTTTAGTGGTTTCATGATAGGGATTCTTAAGTGGGATTCATTGTGAATATTCAGATGATGTATCTCTATCATCAGTTCTGAAGATAACTCAGTCATCACTTCTTTATCTTGTCTTTTTTGGGGGGTGGGTAGGAAAGGATTCTTACTATTTGAAAACTTTTCATTGTGTCATCTCTTATTTATTTTACTGTAAAAAATATTTTCCAATTATTTGCCTTATGAGGCATACTAGACTTTCTTTTTAGTCTCCAACTTCACAGATTCTCTTTAAGAGTATCTATCTGTTGTCCAGCTGATTCTCTGCTATACATTAGTATGAAGGTCGTAGGATATTGGGAAACTGTTCAAGGTTACGAGATCCAGAGTGAGTGAATTGTTGGATGTAATGTGTTGTCCTCAGTTGGATCCTGACTTGATCAAGCCAACTATAGAAGTCAATTTTAAAGACATTTTTAAAAATACAAATATAGACTAAATTTAAGATTAATATTCAAAGTGATAATAGTGTGGTGATATAGGATAATCTTAATTTTTGAAAGATACAGCCTGAATTATGCATCAGGCAGTGTTATGGATTAAAAACTAGTGGTCACCTTAACACCAGCAGAATTAAATCGCTATGTTGCTGAGCATAGATGTTTTACCTGAGGAAAGTTGCCAGTATAAATAGAGACATGGAAAAGAAGAAAGGTGTTGTGTGTTTTTGTAAGTGTTGCTGTTTGAGCTGTTGGTTCTCCTAGAGAAGCTCTTGTCCTTACACTGAGCATTGCTTACTGGCTGCAGAGCGGAAGACTTGTGCCACTGAATCTGCAGGACAAACTTGGCATGCTGGCTTTCTGGCATGTACTCAACTCTTCTTATCATCCTCAGAGGAGCTCATGACCTCTGTGTCACTGAGGATGGCTGTGATACTTTTCAGGACAGCCGTGGTTCTTATTGTGAGCGTGATTTCTCAGCTCCAGTGTAGAACCCTAAACCCACCAGCACAGCTCCTTCACCCTGCTGGCATAGACTTTCTAGCTTCCACTGCTGACCTTTGGGCCTTCCCAGCGCGGATTGTAAAATAGACTGGTGTGAGTCCTCATGGATTCTAGACCTCCAGTTGGACTTGTGGGAGGCATTGTCATGGGCTCTAGGTTTTCATCTGGACTCGTGCAGGGCATTACTGTGGGATCCAGGGTCTTGGCTGAATATTCCAGGTTTTTAGTGTTGTAGATAGATTTCCTGCACTTTCTTGTGTTAAACTCTGGATGACCATCATAAAATAATATTATAAATTTTGTGTCCTGATTCTAATTTTTCTGTTCACTACCCCTGGCTACAGGCAATATGATGTCTGATTTTGACTTGAAAATTAATTAGTAAAATATTTTTAAGACAAACATCTCAAAAAGCCAGGTTTGTTGGTATTTAGGTATTTATTATGCAGTTTTTATATATTTCCTTATATATGAAAATTTCATAACAGTTTTAAACAAATTACTTGTCCTTCATTCCCTAGGAGGGGTTGACAGATTATTGTCTGGTGCTCCTGTCTGGTCATTCTCAGATTCTTTTAAATAGTTTCAGTGGGAGCCAGGGATACAGCTCAGTGACAGAGTCCTTGCCTGGAAAGTGGGAGGTCATGAGTTCAATTCCTGGTGCCAAAAAAATTAGTTTTATTGGAACACAGTAATACTCTTTTGTTTATGTCTTGTTTGTGTGATTTTGTACTGCATTTGGCAGAGTTGTGTGGTTTCCACTAAGGCCATATATATATATATATGCCTGCACAGTCTAAAATATTTATTATCTGGCATTGTGCAGAAAGAATTTGTAGACTCCTGCTATATATACTTTTCTTTATAGCCTTATCTGTCTTCCCTTAAGCCAAACCCCTCCCAACATTTAATTATTGATTTATTGTTTGGCTATGATCACTGCAATATAAACTTCAAAACAGACTTTCTGATTCCTGATAAAATAATACTGAGTCCATAGTAGGGGTTGATAAATATTTGTTAAATAATTGAATAAGTCATGTGTGAGTTCATGTTTCCCCAGCCTTCCTTGCATCTAATATTATGTCGTTTATAAGTTTGCCCATAAAATGGGTAAAATGATATTGTTTTCATTTGCATTGGTCTGGTTACTACTTGTGAGTTTATGCATTTTTTTGTTCTGTTGTTTATATCTTGAATGAACTGCAATTCTGTACCTGTTTTTTTTTTTTAATATTGGTTGTGGTCAGTAATTCTTTGAATATACTAAGGCAAAACTGCTTTTCTTCACAGAGGATTTGTATTTGCTTTTGTCATTTACCTGAGGGCACAACTACTTAAAGGTTGCATAAAATTGTTTGGTTGGTTGGAATTGTGGTGTTGTAGCAGGTCTGATCTGAGGAGCCTTGGTGTTTACAAATTCTTAGAGAAGAGCTTTCTCCTTTGTTTTCAGGGAGTCAGACTTGTTTCTTTGCTATATTTGTATTCTTTTATTTTTCATTCATCTTTACATTGTGATTGAAGGATTTGGGGTGCCAGCTAACTTCAGCAGTCTTTTTTTGACATTGCCCCTTTGTAGAGTCTTTGTAGAGTCTAAGGGCCATGTCTAAGTTTTATGGCTAATCTCTGGTATCCCCATGGAAACGTTAGACCAGAAGCTCCATGTCTGGAGTTCAGAAGGATGTTGAAAGCAGTTTTAAGAGCCTATTACCCTCTTTAGAGTCCATCATTCTCCTTTTTCTACTGTCAATTCCTTGCTCTCTTGCCAGATCAGAAATAGATCTTAAATAACTTTTTAGACTATTTCCTCTAATATTTTAAATTGTTGTGAGTAGGTAGTTTGGAGTATATGATCTGTCATAATACTATAAAATGAAACACATATTTTTAACACACTGATATTATACTATCTTATTATTATAGTGTTACGATAGTCCTTTCACTTTACTATTATGTGACTTGTCTTTATAGATGTTTTGACATTTTAAATATTTTGATTATTAGTCCATTTTTTTATTACAGATTTTACATTGTAGGGCTTTAGAGTTCATTTTTCATAAAAGGATGTTTGGTTTTTGTTAGTTCTTTCTCACTGTATCCATGTCCTGACAGGAAATAAATTGTGCAATTAAACAGGCATAGTTGAGAAAGAATTTAACAAAGGAACTTATACAAAGGTAAGACAGTTTAGGGATAATGAAAGGAATAGTGCCATGCCCTGGAGTAAATCATAATTGCCTTTTCCATTTCAAGGCCTTAAAGAATAAGGACATATAGAAACTAGAGGTAGAAAGGGCCATCTCATAGGAGCTGTGGCCTTTTCCAAGTCTTGGTGGTAATCTTATAAAAAAAGGAGCTCTTTTGTGTGGGGAAAGAGAGTGACATGGGAGCTGTACTACTTCTCACCCTCATTCCCCATTGGCTGGAACCATTTGGTAGCCGTAAGCCAGGGAACCACTGATACAGTCCCAGCAGGTCAACCTGAAGGAACAGAGCAGGCAAGGTGCAGGAGGCTTGTCTAGAGGAGGTTTATAGATGATATCCAGCATGTCCTTAGAAATTCTACTCTTTTTGCTTACCATATCCCATGAATACATGGAATGGTACCACAACTATATATGGTTACTATCATCAGATGCACTGGGTCTGGATTGAGTTTCTGCTGTGCAGTAGCTGTGGGTCATTAGATAAGTTTCTTAAACTCTGTCTTAGTTTCAGAATAACAAAGATATCTTCTTTAAAGGATTGTTGTGAGAATGAAATGAGCTAATCCATGTAAAAATTTATAATTGTGTCTGCTATGTAATAAATGCTAAATGTTAGATGCAGTGATGCTGATGACAACAGTGACAATGTTGAAGGTTTCAAGTTTTTAAATTTTCTTCTACTAATTCATTACTCTGTTCCCACATTAATACCACATTGTCTAATATAAAATTGTATTGCTTTCATATGGATAGTTCAGGCTCTTCTATTGTTCATTTAAACTTTTTCCTTCTGACCTTATTTTATGTAAGTTTTAGGATTAACTTGTGAAATTTTTAAAAATCATCTTCAAATTTTAATAGGGATAAGATTCCATTTATAGATTAATTTGTTAAAAACTTAAATTTTTACAATATTGAGTCTAACATTCTTGAAAAGAGTGTATCTTTTCATTTATTCAGGCTTCTTTTATGTCCTTTACTAAAGTTTTATAGTTGTCTTCATAAAGATCTTGCACATTTCTTTCAGTTTTATATCTACATTATGGTTTATGTTGTTTTTTTCTATTAGATTCTTAAATTGGCTATTTTGGTGGTATAAGAAAAATATTGATTTTTATTTTGACCTTCTATGTGGTCCCCTTGCCAAACATTTCTTATTACTTTTCTTTTGATAGCTGTTGATTTTCTAGGTGAATAACATGTTGTTTGTGAATTATGATGATTTCTTGTTTTTTTATTTCCAATATTTCTATGTCTAAAGTTTTGTGTATCTTATTGCAATGCATAAATCAATGTAGTATTTTAGGAGGTAGAACAAATGTCCATGTTTTAGTTTTCACTTTAATAGCTGCTTCTCTAATATTTTACTGTCAAATATGTTTTCTCTGATTTTCTGGTATATACCTCCTATCTGGATTTGCTTAGCACTTTTGTTAGGAATAGATGTTGAATATTAACAAATATTCAGCCTCTGCTTTGTAATCATATGGATTTTTCTACTTTAATATGTTAATATAATAAATTCTTTGGAACTGTTATCTTTTTTGTTTTTTAGTCTTTCAAATAGTTTTATATACTGTAGATAAGTACCATATGGTTATGACACTTGGCTAAATTTTATACTGTAAAATTATTTAAAAATGTTTCATCTATGTTCATGGATGCTATTTCCATCTAAGATTTTCTACTATACTTAACCCTGTTTATGAGCCTATTTATGCTGACTTCTTAAATACATTAAGGGGGGGGCTTATTTTTTTCTTCATTAAAGGAGAATGTGTGTAAAAGAGAAATTATTTATTGCTAGAAGATTTGGAAAACTCATAAAACCACCTGCACTTTGGGCTGTTTTATGTTAAATTTTATTTAAAGAAAGAAAGAAAAGAAAAGAACAAAATAGAAGAAAAGAAAATAAAAGGCAAAATAATACAGAATTAAAAAAAATTTAACACCAAGAAATCGCTAGTTGATACGTTACATCTTGTCATCTTAGGAACAGTTGTTTTTCTGTTCTTTTGAGAGTTTAATCGTTTTCTGTCACTTTATTTTTTTCTATTATTATTTGGTCTATCCCTGCTTTTTAAATCTCTGTGTAAGTTTCGGCATCTTTTTTTTCCCTAGTATCTTATGTACTTGCCATAATTTTTAAAATTAAGATTATGTAAATAAAATATTTTTTATGCCGGGGATGGAAGCCAGAGCCTCACATGTTTACTTGACAAGCGCTCTACCCTAAACCTACATCTCCAATCCAACAGAGAGAAATTTTATGTCTTTTGTGCGTAAAGTAATGTACCCTTTGACATTTTTAGTGTGGCTTAATTGGACATTGTCTTTTTTTTTCTTAGACTTGCCAAAATATTACCAATTTTGTTGATCATTTCAAAGTACTTTTATTCCAAATGTCCTCATGCATATGTACTTTTTCCTAACTCATTTCTCATTTTATCTTTAGGAACTTATTTTACTTTTCTCATTAGATTTATGTTCAGCCCTCACTTTCTAAGATAAAACTAAGTTTACCTATTTATTTTTACTTGACACTCTTTGAGATTTGTAATAAATGTAATTTATGCTATGATTTCTGCTGACTCTTCTTTGTATTCACTTTATAAGCTCTAATTGTTTTATGTATGTTTAAAGAAAATGGAAAATTTTCTTGTGGTTTCTCAAGACACATTTAAAGTAAATTTCAGAATTTCAATAAATACTGAAAATAGCATTTTATAATATTTTAATTTTATCCTAGTACATTTCCTTTGTTTAAAAGAGTTTGTAAGATTTGTGTTCTTTAAAATTTGTAAATATACCCTAATGTCCTAATAGTTGGTAAAGTTTTGGAACACTTCACATGTTCTCAATAAGAAAGTACATTTTTCTCTATCTGTCTTCACTTTCTTACTGTCTCCCAATGTCCTATTCATTTTCTTTATATTATATACATGTTAAAACTATTTGTATTAAGTGTACGTTGTTTATATTAGCTTTCCAAAAGTCATATTAGTTATATATTTTTACACTCTGGAATGAGTTGGAATTTTTTTTTCCTGTAAGGGGCCAGATAGTAAGAGATTTCAGCTTTGTGTGCCAGGTAGGTTCTGTCATGACTATTCAGCTCTGCCACTATGATATGAAAATAGCCTTAGATAATGTGTATCTGCATGTCTTTGTTACAGTAAAACTTTGTAACGACTTGTTGCAGCTTGGAACCAACCACTAGTGCTAATTTGCCAAAGTCTAGTGTAAGGTCTAGTGAGAGTCTGAAATTTACTTATCACCTATTTATAAAATCATTTGTCTCTGTTTAACTTTGTGGTAGTAATTTGTCAAAAATTCAGGCAACTTTTCCAATTGTTTTTGGTATTTTTGGTATTCTCAATTTTGAATTACTGAAAAAAATCTTTTGTTTTTCTGTAACATCATACTTCATATTAATGCACACATTCTCAGCAGGGGAAATTTTGTGAAAGTAAGTTTGGATTAGGAGGAAGAAAAAGAATCTTTTTTTTTTGTTTGATTTTTTTTAATTTAAAAGAGAATAAAACAAAAGGGGGCAGTACAGAGCAGATCAGAAGAGGACAACATAGCAACACAGTACTTTACATTAAGTCAACTGGACATCAACAGTATCTAACACCGTATCTCTTACTCTGCTATAGTTGAGCATAGTTTCAATTACAATAATATCAAACATAACACAATAGTATAAAGCCATGCATAGAGTGAAAGAATTCCAGGGCTTTCTGAACCGAATAACAGAAAATGATCAATGGGTATTATAATAT